>JABUQX010048767.1:0-7500 GCA_015478945.1 Trachelipus rathkii | reverse complement strand
TATAAATATATATATATATATATATATATATATATATATATATATATATATATATATATATAGGCCTACAGGCGTCCCTCGTAGAACGCGGGGGTTAGGTTCCTGACCTCCCGCATTATAGGCGACATGGGTATGACTTTAACCCCCCTGAAAAATCATTGACTTTAAAATTTTTACCTTTTTATAAGGTGACTAAAATATCAGCAGTTTTTTATTTAGCCATAATAATAATTGAATAAATCTGCAGATATATTGTTATTTAGTAAATACTTTTACTTTTTTTTATTCAGTTTAAGATGCGTACAGTAGTGTATTGTAATGTAATAAATATTCTACTAATTAACAAGTCAATAAAATGTTTATACACTGTTCTGCAAATAATATTTACAGTACAGTGTATAAACATTTTATTGATAAGTTAATTAGTAGAATATTTATTACATTACAACAGTGGCGGCTCTAGACTTTGCGGGGCCCTGGGAGGCAATGGCAGCCCTATTATTATTATTATTATTATTATTATTATTATTATTATTATTATTATTATTATTATTATTATTATTATTATTATTATTATTATTATTATTATTATTATTATTTTTATTATTATTATTTGTAAAATTTCGTTCTAGTCATTTAAATTTTTTTCCATTATATAGTCCTGTTTCATTTGATGTTAAATAAAAACCAACCAACCAGTATTCATTCACAGCTTTGTTTATAATGTTTTAGCAGATTTATTCGATATGGAGGTGCAAAAACTTTTGTTAATTTATCACGAATGTTTTATATATTTTATTTTGAATGTGTTATGTTTTTAATACACTGATGATGGATAGACCTTTATCCGAAACGTCTGATTAATTAAATAAATAAAAAATGTGGAAAATTCTAGTTGCTGTATACGCTTTCATCCTTAAGATAAGATTTCTAGAAATAAACCTGTTTCGCATTATATATATATATATATATATATATATATATATATATATATATATATATATATATATATATATATATATATATATATATATATATATATATATATATATATATATATCAACTATACATATAGTTGATAGTTTGAACTCGTGTTGTGAGGATGTGGTGTGTTTTTAATCATTTCAGTTTTAAAAATTTTTTTAGTTGTTCATTTTCAAGTTTTAATTTAAACACCCTTGATATTGCTTTAATTTTTTATTAATTGCCTGTTTGTTGATATTTCTTATAATTATAATGGATTCAGATGGGAAAACATACGTTACATAATCTTTCAACGGGCTGGAATTTTAAGATAAGTTTTTTAGTGTCTTACCTTTTTTAACTTTTTAAACGTTACATATTTACTGGGCATACATGCTACACATATTTACTGTTACGTACGGTTTTTAGCCTTTACTTTTGCTTTTCAAGTTTTAATGTAGATTACTAGTTTTTTTCCTTTTAATTTTGCGTAAGTAAATTTGCTAGTGTGAGGGAGTGCTTGTGAGTTTTTAGTTTTCTAGGTTTTACATAGTTTACATATTTACTGTACATACGGTTTTAGAATTTTCTTTCTATTTTTTAAACATAAGGTATTATAATTTTTTATTTTTGAGGTTTTAACGAAGGTCACTTATAATTTTTTGGTGTGTATGTTAATTTATGTATATATATATATTTATTGTTGGGATTTAGTTTATGTTAAATTTTTATCCCGACTCCTCCTTTTGTTTTAGTCCGCTTTTGTCTATTCTTGTGTGTGTGTGTGAGAGAGAGAGGAGAGAGAGAGAGAGAGAGAGAGAGAGAGAGAGAGAGAGAGAGAGAGAGAGAGAGAGAGATGGCAGGTTTGCATGGGCGCGGGCTTTCTATTGACTTCACCAACATCCGTGGCTTAAAGTCTAACTTTGCCTCTGTGGAATATCACCTCTCTAATTCTAACCCTAACCTTTTGCTCTTGTCTGAGACTCAGATGGCTAAGAATTCATCCTCTAATTCTTTTAATGTATCCAACTTTAACTTATTTCATAATTTCCGTCTGAAGGGTGGAGTGTGTGCCTATGTAAACATTAATACTCCTGTAACACGTCTCGTGAATCTCGAATCTCCTAACTTCGATGTTCTGTGGCTCAAAATCTTTCTTCCTTCTACTACAATAATCTTGTGCTTCTGCTACTGTTCTCCAAATAGAACAGATTTTCACTCCTTCTTTGAATATATTCTATCCAAATTATAAGGTCCTCTATTTAGGGGATTTATGTACATAACACTGAATGGTTGGGTTCCTCTCATACTGATTTTTAGGTGGGGAGGAGGCCGAATCCTTCATCCAGCATTCTCAACGATCTGGAGTAACTAATCAACGAACCTACACATATTCCAGATCGTCCCAACCAATTCTTGAACACACTCGACTTATGTTTCACCACTAATCCTTCTCTCTATAAATACACCACCTTCGCTCCTATTGGTAAATCTGACCACAACCTTATATCTCTTAATTTTAATACTTTCTCTCCAACAGCTCCATCCTGCCCCATGCGTTTTTTCTGGCACTTTAATCGGGCCGATTGGGGGCTTTGCGTTGCTTCTACGCTAACTATAATTGGAGTGACTGCTTTGTCTCTGGTGACGCTTCGACTTCTGCCGATAAGGTGGGAGCTGTAATCGCTGAAGGATGAACAGGTTCATTCCTCTTCGAACTAAATCTTTCCTCATAATCCATGGTTCGACCGTGTGCTTGTTCTCTGGCCATTCAGGCTAGAGACAGTGCGTTTCGGGAGGGAAAATTCTCGTTCTCCCCATCACTCTTGCCAATTTCATTCTGCTAGGAAACTGTTGCAGGGATACCTTTCTGACGAGCAGCGCTTCATCAAACGAAAGTGCGCTAACCTCCTTGGTTCACTGATAAATCTTTCTGGCCTCTGCCAAAAACATCTTCTAAAAACTTCTGTAAATCTGTCTTTCCTCTTCTTATTCGCTCTGATGTTGTTAATTCTACAACTGAAAAGGCCAATCTCTTTCTTCTGGCCTCCTATTTTCCCTCTCTCTAACTCAACCCCGAGACGATTCTGTATTCCATCCTCCCTCCTTCTCCCTCTCAGGTGTCCTATGCCTTTGCCTGTGATTACATTCGATCGTGGGTGCATGGGCCCTGAAATCTACGAACGTTAGGGAAGGCGGGTGGCCCGGATGGCATTCCTCCCGAGTTTTGAGGGAGTGTGCCCGTGCCATCCCCCTCCTGCCCCCTCGTTCAACTATATTCTCTATGTCTCAATACTAACACTTTTCCTCAGTGTTGGAAGCACCGCACATGTCCAACCTATTCTGAAAAAAGGAAGCCGCTCTGATCCTTCTAACTATCGCCCTATAGCTCTTACTTGTATTCTATCTAAGATCTTTGAAATTCTTCTCAACTCTCAATTTAGATCATCTGGAATCTCATTCACTTCTTCCCGATCGCCAGTATGGCTTTCTTTCGGCGCCCGAGTCTACTGGCGATATACTTCCTATCTACGGATTTATGGGTTCCGCCCTTTAGGGAACTACGCGGGGAGACTCTTGCGCGTGGCGCCTTTTGACATAATCCAAAGTTATTTGACCGGTATGGCACGCGTCGCTGCTCTCCAAGCTCCCATCCTTTCGGGTTTCCTCCTTCTCTTTGTTTGCTGATGTCTTATATGTCTTTCAAATCGCTCGATATCGGCTGATGTCGATGGGGAGTTCTTCATCCTTTTCTGTCAATAGTGGTGTTTCTCAGTTCTGCTTTATCTCCTACTTTATTCTACTTTTCATTAATGATCTCTCACCCGCACATCTAACTCTATTCACTCATATGCCGATGACTCGACCCTTCATTCTTCAACTCATTTCACTTCTGCTCCTTCTTTTACTTCTAGAATTGCCTCTCAGTTCAATCTTCCTGATTCTATTCTCGCTGATCTGGATAGAATTTCCGGGTGGAGTCGTCTGAACCTTGTGAAATTCAATTCTTTAAAAACTCAACTTCTACAAATCTCCCTCCCTAAGACACCCCTAATCCTTCTCTATCTCTTTCGACGGTTCTCTCTTCTCTCCTGTTGACAATATAAACATCTTGGCCTTAACATAAACAAAATGTCTTGGAAAACCTCACATCACAACGGTTGCCAGGCGCCCCGGGCGCTAAAGAAACTGGCTGAGTTCCCGGTTTAGACTGGTGAGATTTTCTCTTCACAAAGCTGCCCAGTTATGGTTAAGGGCCTCATCCGCCCTTGTATGGTGTACTGCTCCAGGGGGGGCTCAGGTTTCACCTGGCTTTTGGATAGGGTCGAGTGTCAAAAGGCAAAAGACTTATAAACTGCCTTGTTCTTTCTAGTTCACTGACTCTACTTTATGGCGCGATAAGCTAAGTTTTATCTCTTTCTATAGGCACTCTCTCCGGGAAGCGGCAAGTGCTCGAGGGAACTTTCACCTCGCGTGCCAAACCACCTTTAAGAGACGCCCTCGTACAGGTGCTGTGTCGGGCACATGAGTTTTGTGCTGATAATCAGCCCAGACTAGTTCAAGCTGCGGTGCCTCCTTCCTGCCAATTCGGTTCTGCAAATTCATCTTCTGTGTTTCCTACTCCAATCTCACCTCCTCTGCCTTAAAGCCCGCGTCTCGTGCGCCCATCTGCGTAATTTGTGTTAGTTGAATTTTTGTTGATCTGAACACCCCTCCCTTGAATAGGGGCTTTGCCCGTGAGTGGTGAAATATAAAAAAAAAAAAAAAAAAAAAAAAAAAATATATATATGCAGTTATATAGTTAGTATATATGTTGTTAAGTTATATATATATATATATATATATATATATATATATAAGTATATATATATATAAAGATAAAGTATATATATATATATATATACATATATATATATATATATATATATATATATATATATATATATATATTCAATTATCTGGTACGACCTTCTTCCGTAAATTTTAGGTAAAAATACGTAAAAATTTCAATTTCAATATATATATATATATATATAGCAAAGAGGTGCAGCAGCAAGTATAGTATATAGCAGCGAAAGATATACATATGCTATATATATATTATTATGGTTATTATATATATATATATATTATTATTATTATATATATATATATATATATATATATATATATTATATATATATATATTCATATATATAAGATTTACAGACCTATTTTTCTTCGCTCTTTATATGTATTTTAGCTGTAGTAGTATCCTTAATATAATCTGTTTGAGAATTAAATACACTCGAATAGGAAGGAAACATTTTTATTATTATTTATATACAACAATATTAGGTTTCTCCTCCTGAAGCTTCTAGCTTAGATCTCCTCCGGCCTCTTCCCCTCCCTCTCTCTCTCCTCCCCTCCCCTCCCCTGATGGTTAAGGGAAAGGCTGGCAAAGGTTATGATATATGGAGTTAATATTGAGCATACATATATATATATATTATTATTATTATATATATATATATACATATTATTAATATATGTATATGTAAGGTGATATATATATTATGGTATACACATATATGAGGAAGTATGGAAGGTTATTGTTGTTACATACTATATATATGATGTATATATATATAATATAACATACATATATATATATATACAAGTTACATATAGAGTGAAGTATATATATATATATATAAGGGCGGGTACATATCCGAAGATTCCCGATTGAGGCAGGAGAATTTCGCAAAGCTAGAAGCTTCCAGGAGGCAGAAACCTATTATTGCTTCGTATAAATAATAATAAAATCTATACCATTCAGTATTTAATTCCTCAAAGAAAAAGGCATTATATTATAAGGTGCTACTGCAATCCATATATATGGGCAAGGATAAAGTGATAACATATATATACAGGCAAGGTTATATATATATATATATATATATATATATATATATACAAGTATATATATATATATATTTACATATTATTAGATATATATATATATATTTATATATATATATATATATATATATATATTATATATATTATATTATGTAATATATATATATATATATATATGTGGTATAAAGAGTATATATATATATAAGGTTATATATATATATATATATATATATATATATTATATATACGTATATATACATATACATACATATGGCGGGCGGAGCGCAGCAGCAGCAGTACAAAGGCGCTGGCTGGGCATGTTGGCATGATAAGGCATGGGCATATATATATATGCGTATATATATATATATGCTATATATATATATATTATATATATATATATAAGTTATTATTATTATTATATATGATATATATATATACATATATATATATATATATATGCACCATATATATATATATTGTTAGTTAATACATATGCATATATATATATATATATATATATGCTGGTATTGCTGCATATAGATATGAATTTGTAGCAGTTGTTATACATATATATATATTATTGTTATATTATATATATATATGTTATTATTATTATTTATATATGCTATATATATATATATATATATATATATATATTTATATATATATATTGCTATATTATTAAGCATATATATATATATACATATATATTATTATATATATATTTACATAAGTTATTATTATTATATTTATATATTATACATATATATATATATATATATATATATATATATATATATATATACAGTTAACCCACTCACACGGTCGAGTAATTTTAAATGAAGGGCGGAAAATAAAAACATGAAAAACAACCCAATCCTCAGCCTACCAAATCTCAGGTAGGCTCAGACGAGGGCTTAAAGAGAGGAAGATTAAATATAGTTTGAAAAACAGAAGAGGAGTTCCACAGAACAGAAATAGCTGGAAAGAAAGAAAGAGGCACCACAATGAACAAGTCTGGGGTTCTCAATACTCACTCATGCGAGAGCATGGCACCCCTTGTATTGCGTGATGCAATGGAGGTGGAATGCGAGCGACCAACTCCCCTGAGCATTTACCGTTGTAGTACCTATAGAAAAGAGATAGTGCACCAACGTCATGTCGCACAGAAAGAGGGTTAAGGGAGTTTGAAAGTAGTGGACAGTTTATTAGTCTATATATATATAGAGTAGAGGTATATATATATATATATATATAGGGTATATATATATATATAGATATATATGTTGTTATAGCAGTATATATATATATGTATGTTATAGTATATATATATATATATATATATATTATATATATATATATATGTATATATATATATATATATATATATTATATATATATATATATATATATATATATATATATATAGTATATATATATAGTATATATAGTATATTATGCAAGCATATATATTATATATATATATATATATATATATATATATATATATATATACATTATATATATATATATATATATATATATTGAAGCGGCGCACGAAAACGCGAAAGCGTTTCACGTGATAAATGCGAAACGGTTAAAACAACCATTCCTGAATGAACGAAGTACAAC
>JABUQX010048766.1:20000-27500 GCA_015478945.1 Trachelipus rathkii | reverse complement strand
TTTTTTCGCCTTATTTTTGCAAATTTATGTGCAACAGAATGTGTTTCCCATGCGGCCCGGCACTGACTTGTTGGTGCTCCCTGTACCTCCGGAGCAACACTAGCAGTAATGCATGTGTGCCCCAGTAGGGGGTTAAAAGCCCCTTCTATGATTTAAATAAGTACCGTTCAAAGCAAGTGATATTGAAGCAGGATACTTGAAAACTGTTCGAGATGCCTTCTTTTTCTGGAGTGGCAAGTCGGACAGATGGATAGATCCTCTGTTCACAGTGTCTAAACGGCCGGACGCTGGTTGTCGATGGTTCGCAGTCTGGCGCGAGGTGTATAATTTCATCGTTTTGATTGTGCAAATATCGCACTAAGCTATTTTGCCATTGTCTGCTTGGCTTGATCTTGGTGGTTGCTCTGTGTTACCCTAGGAGCAAGACCATCAAAATGCCTGTGTAAACTCCCCAGCATGAAGTTCTTATTAGGCTTAACTTATATCTTTGTACTTCTTATTCCAGACATAGTCTCACTACTATACATTAGCACAGGTAAATAGCATACCGTCATGTAGACCCTAGCACACTCAAGACTATTCCCTTTGCATCCACTAAGGATTAATTGCACCGGCCATCTTCCTTCCATTCACAACTTTATTACTACTACGTTCTGCATCATTCGTTCCCTTTTCATCCACCATATATCCTGAATATTTTGAACTCAGGACTTGTTCCAGCTTGCTCCACATCTAACATAACTTTACACAGAGAACTATCCCCACTCAAAACCATAACCTTACTTATTCTACGCTTTACTTTCAAACCCCCTCCTTTTACACACCTGCCAATCTCTCTCTACTAATCCCTCAAAGTATTTTCAGATTCGCCACACTAAACTATATCAATATAATAGGTTAGGCACCCTCCACTCTCTTCATTACTCCATTACTCTAACACCATCCTTTGCTACCTCACCCACCTCTAATTCTTTCATAACCATCCATATATATATAATATATATATATTATTATTATATATTATTATTATATATTATATATATTATATTATTTATATATATATATATATATATATATATATATATATATATATATATATAATATATAGTATATATATTCTTTTCATTGATCAATTCAAGCCTTTTATAATTTCTTTTACAACCAAAGAAAAATTAATTATTATTTTATCATCTGGCTCCCGGCTCCAAATCCGACTATAGTTTCTGCACTGTCTGAGAATTTTGCAGTACTTTCTGGCAATAAATTTTTCACGTTTACAAAAAATATTTTTTGAAAAAATTTATGCCAGAATCGGTTCCGTTTCATACTCGGATGCGGTCCAGATTCCGGCGCTGGGATCCGACTAAGGTTCTGCACTATTTGAAAATTGTTTAGCACGTCTTTGGCAATAAACTTTCACCAAAAAAATATTCTATAGGAACAAAATTTATACCCAGAATCCGGCTTCGTTTCCGACTCCGGATCGGAATCACAAACTAAGGTTTCTGCATTATTTGAACATTGTTCAGTACGTCTTCCGCAATAAATTTTTCATCTAGAAAAATATTTCTTGGAAAAAATTATAAACAGGATCCGGCTCTAACTCCGGCTCCGGTTCCGACTCCGGATCCGGATTCCACTAAGGTTTTTGAACTATTTGAAATTTAGTCAGCAAGTCTTCTGGCCAAACATTTTTCAACTAAAAAATATTTCTTAGAAAAATTTATATGCGGATTCACGGCTCCGGCTCCGGCTCCGATCCAGTCCTTTCTGCTCGGGATCCGGATCCATCAAAGGATTCCTGCACTATCTTGAAATTGTTCGCACATCTTTTTCAATAAATGTTTCACCGAAAAAAATATTCTTAAAAAAATTCTACCCAGGACCCAATCTCGGGTTCGGCTCCGGACCGCTAAGGTTCTGTACTATTTTGAAATTGTTTCAACACGTTCTCTGGCAATAAACTTTTCCCTAAAAAGATATTTTTGAAAGAAATTAATACCCAGGATCCGGCTCCGGGCTCCGAGTTCGGCTTCGGCTTCGGATCTGAATTAAGGTTTCTCACTATTTGAAATTGGTCAGCACTTCTTCTATCAATAAATTTTTCACAAAAAAAAATCATACTCCGGCCCACTTCGAGTCCGGCTCCGACTCCGACTCCGAATCCGGATCCGATTAAGGATTCTGCACTATTTTTGAAAATTGTTCAGCAAGTCTTCTAGAATAAATTATTCATCTAAGAAATTATCTCTTGAAAAAATTTATTACCAAGGATAGGCTCGAATCTGGATCCGGATTCCGAGAATCCGGACCCGGGACTAAGTTTATGCACTATTTGAAATTACGTTTTCTTGCCATTAAATTTTTCACCTAAAAAATATTTTTGAAAAAAATTCTACTAGGCTAGGGCTCTGACTCCAGCTCCGGCTCCTACTCCAGCCCCGACTTCACTTTCGGCTCCGGATCTGACTAAAAGTTTCTGGGAACTATTTTGAAAATTGTTCAGTACGTCTTCTGGCAATTAAGTTTTTTTCCTAAATATTTTTTTAAAAAATTCAATACTAAGCTCCTGGTCCGGCTCCGGATCCGGATCCAGGATCCGACTAAGGTTTTTGAAACTATTGAAAATTTTGCTTCAATGCACAGTCTTCGTATCAAATAAAAATTTTCACCTGAAAAAAATATTTTTCGAAAAAATTATCCGATACTCTGGTCTCCGACTCCCATCTCTGACCTTTTGAATTCGGCTCCAGGCTCCGGCTCCAGACAACAAATCCCGGACTCCGATTAAGGATTCGTGCACTATTTGAAAATTTCAGCAAGTCTGTTGGCAATTAAATTTTTCCATCTTAAGAAATTATTTTCTTGAAAAAATTTTATACCGGATCCTTCTCCGAATCCGAATCCGGATCCGGATCTGGACCTGGACTAATCACATCCTGCTCGGAATGCTAATCACGCGCTTTGATCTCTGCAATGGATGTTTTCACCTTAAAAATACTTTTTTGAAAAAATTCATACCCAGGTTTCCGCTCCGGCCCGGCTTCCGGCTCGGCTCAGACTTCACCTTCGGCTCCGGATCTGACTAAGGTTTCTGCACTATTTGAAAAAATTGCTTAGCACAACTTCTGGCGATAAAGGAGTTGATGTATGTTTCTGATACCCGCGAGAAAAAAATTCATACTATTGCACCATCTCCGACTTCTGGCTGCCGAACTTCGACTCCGGCTCGACTCCGGAACGGAATCGACTAAATATTTCCTATTTTTGAAAACCTGTTTTCAGCTCGTCAATCTGGCAACAAATAGTTTTCATCAAAAAAAAAATTTTTTTTTTAAATTTATACCCAGAATCCGGCTCCGAATCCGGCTCCCGCTCCGGATCCGGATCCAACTAAGGCTTCTGCACTCTTTTGAAAATTGTTCAGCACTTCTTCTGCAATAAAATTTATTCACCTAAAAAAAAATGTTTTCGGTTCGAACCAAATTCAAACTACGGCACGGCTCTGACTTTCGGCTCCAACTTCGGACTCCGGGCTCACTCCCGGATCCGGGATCCGGACTAAGGATTTTGCACTCTATTTGAAAATTTGTTCAGTACGAATCCTTTTCTGGCATTAAATCTTCTCACCTAAAAAAAATATTTTTTGAAAAAATTCATACCAAGGCTCCGGCTCCGGCTCCGCCTTCACCTTCGGCTAAGATCTGACTAAGGTTTCGTTACTATTTGAAAATATCTTCATGTACGTTCTTCTGGCATTAAAATTTTCACCCCAAAAATATATTTTTTAGGAAAAAAAAATCCATACCCAGGATTCCGGCCTTCCGGTCCGGCCTCCGGCTTCTCAGGCTCCTATTCACTTCGGCTTCAGCTCTCGGATCCGAACAAATGTTTCTGCCCTATTTGAAACATTGCCTTCAAGCAGATCTTCCTAAAAGATTATTCTTCGAAAAAAAAAATTCATACAACTCCGGCTCCGGCTTCCGGCTCCGACCTCGACTCCGGGCTCTGACTTCGGACCCCGGATCGGGATCGGATCCGACTAAGGAATTCTGATACTATTTTTGAAAATTGTTCAGCACATCTGCCAATAAATTTATTCATTCTTTTAAAAAAAATTATTTTCATGAAAAATAATAATCCCCAGGCTCCGGCTCGGCTACCGCACCTTTTCTGTTTGCTTCAGCTCCGGCTCCGGCTCCATTTATTTGACTCAGGAAAATCCAAAGAATGAGCTAGAGGTTGAGAATATGTGAATAAATAATTTTCGATAATTTATAAATAAAACATTTGCAATTTTTGGATGGAATGAAATTTTTAGTTCGGACACCTCTCTTAAATAAATTTCTGTATCTAAAAAAACTATTTAGAATTTTTTTAAAAAATATTACCATGTTAATCTAGGCATTGCCTATCTACTTAATTTAGATAATAAAATAAATGTGAAAATTTTGGATTTTGCCTTCAAATAGGTAGGGGGCTATTATGAAGTCTCCCCTTAAAGTAAAAAATGTAAGTATTATTATATATATATATACTATATATTATATATATATATATATATATATATATATATATATATATATATATATATATATATATATATATTATTATATATATTATATATTATATATATATATTTGAGTGACAAAACCCCCAAAGCTTAATGAGTGGTAGTGAAAATTAATTTAAAAATTATATAATTTATAATGAACCGTGTGAAATTTAAAAAGGAAAAGAGATGATGATATTTTAAAAAACAGCGATTCAATACATTTACAAAATATTGTATTTGTTCAAAGAAACCGTGAAGAAAAATTCAAAGTAGCTTCCACCCTTTTTGTGTTTGCACCGCTTTCAAAATCCCTCTAACTATTTTCACCTAAACCAAACTCGAATATATAATTCCCCTCTCAAGACAGAAAGTGCCATTAAACCCACTCTAATTCCCATGCCAATCCATTCCTATAAGCTATTCTAAAAAAATAAAAATTTTGGATCCAAACTTGCTACCAGGGAAATAAATCTTATTTCCTCACATTTTTACCCTCAGAAAGAAACCTTCCCCTCCGTTTTTTCCAATTAGCTCAAGGAAAGCAACTCTCCAACAACCACGCGTCCTCTCCCTTTTATTGTACCCCCCTTCCCCTTACAGAGAAGGGAAGGATAATACCAACGTTTAGGACTTTCTCGGAACCCAAATGTGTGTATAATAATAATAATAATAATAATAATAATAATAATAATAATAATAATAATTAATAAAATAAATAATTTTAAATCATTATATAATTAATATAATAATATAATAATAATAATAATAATAATAATAATAATAATATAATAATTTAATATAATAATAATAATTAAAATAATTAATTAATAATAATAGAAATGAGGAATTTATTAATAATGATTATTTAAATATTGAAAATAAATATCTCAAATATTTTGCTATTTTCATGGTAATCATATATTGCATGCTGATACTAATAATATTAATATTATTAACCCAGAGAAAATGAAACGAAGATCAAATTTTATAACTATGAATAAAATTTAATTATTAAATTAAAAAAATTGATGAGAAAGATTTTGCATGATTTTATTTTCCATGCGTCTATTTTTCAAACTTCATAATTCCTTTAGAAATTATCTATCCTATTATAAATATTATAATAATAACTGAAAACAAAACGATCTTAAGCGAAAATATCACTCTTATGGACTCGAAAATAGCTCTGTGAGAAAAAAGTAATGAAATTATATGAAAAACACCAAAAAGAATTGTTCACAACGTAGCAGAACAAAGCTCGAAGAGAAATCCGTAAAAGAAATTTCTTACCTATATCTCTTTATAACGATTTGTAGTCTTGAACGTTTCATTTGAAATTAAATGATAAAGAGGGGAAGAAACGTAGCTTTGCCAGAACTCTGAAACAGAGAAAGAGAATCTTTTACGTCATAATCAATGGGAAAAAATTCTTTGTTCCTTTGTGCGTCGAAGACGAAAACACTGTTTAAATTTACTTTTCTGTTTAAGTAATAGCAAAACAAATTCTTGTTGAAAGATCGAGAAGAAGAAAAGGGTAGAGCGAAAAGGTCCCTAATAATATTTCAAAGAAAAACAAACTTTAAAGCACAAGGAAAAAACTGGATATATATTCGCTGAACAAAAATATAAAGAAAAATTTCAACTCTTGTCTTTCTCTGAAATGAAAAAAAAAGAGAAGAGAAAAATGAATTTTTAAATGGATAAAATCTACGGGATAATCATCCACGAATTTCGAAAAATAATTTTTTGCAACGATTTTCAAAAACATATTTGAGTAACAGAATAACGATATCTTAGTGCTCTCGTGATAAAAAACGGGGATAAACTTATTTTATTGAACTGGTTATTATTAACTGCACTTAACTTTTATAATTACCTTTAGTCTGTCGTAGTACCCTTTCTTGTTCTAACTTGGTTTAAAAAAAATTGTATAGGTAAAATGAAATATATTGAAATCTTTATTTCTCATTGAGTAAGAATTTCAATAAGCCCCCGAGAATCACCATATAAAACGACTAATATGAATACAGTACATGTAAACATATATCTATGTATGCTTTGTAAAGACTTTGATTTTTTTTTTACATCTAGAAACGCTTTTTTATGTAAACTAAAATAAAGAGCCAATCAAATGTGAAAGTTTGGAATCTTTTTTTCAAAGCTGAGAGATTTGAAATTATAAAAAAGAGAGCCACCCGCAACATATAGAGATGATAGGATGTGTGTGGGCTTAATCCACACACTCCTGTATATTTATAAAAATTCAAATAATGTAAAGAAATAATATTCACGATATATAAACTTATTAAATATGATCTATCAAAATAGTGCCAAGAGCAAAAGAGGGCACACCGTATCTTAATAGACTTCCATAAAAAACCGGTTCAATATAAATCATTGTTAAATATATTAAATAACTACATCAAATTTACATATACAAGTGATTTATTGTTAATAATAAGAGATAGCAAGCAATTCATCATATTTTCCATACCAATAAACTAAATTTGTTTAATAAAGAAAATCTAATTATCTCTTTAAATTAATATCCTCTGTTAGAGAACGTGAAAGCAATAACCGCTTAGTTACCTCTTTACATATATATATAGATATATATAATATATATAATATATATATATCATATATATATATATATATATATATATATATATATATATAATATATCATAATAATAAATTCTAAACGTGTGAGAAAGGAATGAACTACTTGAAATATTAGATGAGATTGGTAATAGTCATAAAAATTATCTTCTGAGAATACGATCTTATTTGTTTTTCTGTTTTTCCACGATATAATGAAAAGGTGGAAGAGTCCACAATTGTTAATTAAACAAAATTAAAATAAGAGAAGCAGTTTTTAGTTCGCGTATTTAGAAAGTCATTTAAAAATTAAATTAAATAAAGTTAAATTAAAAAATAAAATTT
>JABUQX010048766.1:0-5000 GCA_015478945.1 Trachelipus rathkii | reverse complement strand
CGAGACCTCTGGCGTGAACGATTTTGAAGCTACTGAAAGAAGATGCTAGTTTTACTGAAAGGGCGAAAACCCTACCTGAGAGTATTAAACCAGGAACTGGCATCAAAACAAATTGCGAAAAGAATTGATTTTAAAATGCGTCTAGGTTAAGAGTTCGGACCAAAAGAGATGTTGGAACAACTGACAGGGCGAAGCCCTCTGGGAGCTGTTATATATATATATATAATATATAATACTATATATATATTATATATATATATATATTATATATATATATATATATATAATATATATATATATATATATATATATATATATATATATATATATATATATATATATATATCCTGTTACCAGATTCGAGATTTGGACCAATCTTTTGCACCCCACCACATCTCTTTTCCCCAGCTCAACCATTGAAAAAAAAGTAATATGTAGAATAATACTTGAAATAAAATTCTCAATTATTTAAAAAAAGACTTAAAGCTTCTGAGCCCTATTAAAGAGGAGAGTTTGCTCTCTTTCTTCGTAATGAGATCTTGCATCGCTGAAAAGATGCATCGCCAGCTACACTATTGAAGCATGCATAAGTATTCCCTGCGCAGTTCTGACAAGATGTGAAAAAACCTTTACAATATATCACTCCATCAAACCAATGGATCTTTATCCGTTCACAAGAGTTCTCGCTTATTGAAAATCTTCGATCAATGACAGAGTGTCATTTGACACCTCTGAACAAGACTATTCATCGCTGCTAGAAGCAAAAGAACTTTCATGGATTCTGCAATGGTTTGCTAACAGATAGTAAATGATGTGTCTGTTTCTGCAATCTTTTTACTTTTTATTGGAGTGGTGAAATTTCTGGCTTTAGCAGCATTCCATCACATAAAGGCATACTAAATAAATTTTAACCTTTGTGAAACACGTGGTTTAAGAAATTTGATTTTGTATTAAGATCCAGAAAATTACTATGCAGATGCGTAATCGTTTTGGAGATTTTGAAATCTATTTATCTATCTCCAGCATGAGTGTTTCTGTCACCTTTGAAAGTCCCTTACTTTTAATAGCAGCATTTAGCACAGCTTTCATCGGTGCAATAGAGGAATCTCGTCTGGCAAACAAGATTTCTGAGCTAATAGTCTATAGTTACCTCTTCAAACGGGTTAAGAAGAGTAATACAATTAACTAAAATCGTATTATATCATCACCTGCCAAGCCTTTCACCTTTGTGTTTGTTCGAGGTAATCGGAGACAGCTTCATTTATTTCTCCCATCCTTCTCAAGCAATCTGTTACCAGATACTAGTCCAACGAGTCTGAACTCTTGCGTTACCAGAAAGTGAAGACATTTAGTCTCAAATTCATAAATGCATGAACTATCTGCTATCACGCAAAAAAAATTATGCGGATGCGGGTAGAGAAAAATTATGCGGATGCGGATAATCTGCTACACCTCCTAACTTTACGGTATATTTACGTATAGCATTTGGAGATTAGATTCATTTGAAAAGTGGTATATTTTTTTATTCTCAAAAGCAAGCCAGAAAAAAAATAGTTGAACAAAAAAATTTTATTGTAACTTTGTAAGCACTAGCTGAGTCAGAGATCGAAATTTTGAATTTGACTGCTTGGGTCGGATTCGGAGTCGAAAATTTTGTTTGAGTGGCAGTCGGAGTCGGAGCGCGCAGTCGAAAATTTTTCGTTTAAGTGCAGGTCGGAATCGAGAGTCGAAAAATCCAAATTCTGAATTTAAGAGTCGAGAGTCGGGATGGAGTCGAGTCGAGTCGCAGTCGGAGTCGGCATCGAAAAATTTATTTACGACTCCCGCCCTGAATATATTATATATATATATATAATAATATATATATATATATATATATATATATATATTATATATTATGATTATATATATATATATATATTTATATTATATATATATTATATAGTAGCTATTGTTTTGCTATATAAAAAAGCATTTGATCCAATAACCAGGCAAGATATTCTTAATTCACTCTAATACCTAGGAGTGAACGCTTCAATCCATGCATATACGAAAATGCAACTTCTAGCGTCTGCATTAATGATCATAACAGAAATAAGTGTTGAAAAGGGTGTACGGCAAGGAGACACAATTTCGCCTGTACTGTTTGTTCTCAGCTGCTGGAAAAAGTTTCTCGTTAGATAAATTCGTATCAGGAGGGTTTGCAGATAAATGGAACCTTTTTAAGCTATCTAAGACTCGCCGATGATGTTGCACTCCTCTCACATGACCCAGAAGAATTTCAGCGTCACAAAGAAGACCTTAACAGGAGTGGTGAACCCTTTGGTATGAAAATGAACTTGAGGAAAAGTTATGTTTAATAGGTTTGAACGAATGTAGGATGCATGGTATTCGGAGCGGACTAGAGAGAGTGATCACTACATTTACCTCTGTCAAAGAGTTTCAGTAGAAGGTGACACCATTAATGAAATAGAAAGAAAGTGAATCTTGTTTGGGTTTCGTAGTCATTTGGTAAACTAATAAACGTTATTTTTAAAAATAATCTCTCAATTTGCCTAAAAAGGAAAATATTTAATCAATGCATCCTATACCTTTTATGACCTACGGTAAGTGAAACATGGACAATAACTTCTAAATCATTACAAAAACTCCGAGTGACGCAGCGGGGAATGGAAAGGCAAATACTCGGCATTACTCAGCGCGATCGGAAGACCTTCAAATGAATAAATGGATCAAACAAAAGTACGTGACATCATCGAGAGAGTAAAGAGCTTAAAGTGAAGAAGGGAGAGTCATGTTGCCCTATTAACAGACAATAGGTGGACTAAAACCACTCATGAATGGATTCCACGTGACAGAAAACGTCCACAAAAAGATCAAAAGCAAGATGGAAAGACGATATTATAAAGTATATTGTATCTAGTTGTCAGCGGATAGCTCGAGATCTCATTTTGTAGAAGCACTATGAAAAGGACCTCATCCTACAGTGGATGATAATGACTAAATTATATATATATATATTATATATATATATATATATATAATATATATATATATTAAATAATATATTTATATATAAGATATATATATATATATATAATATATATATATTTATTATTATATTATATATATATATATATATATATAAAGTGCTTGAACTCCTAGTGAGGGCACATGACATTCTTCTGGAGTGCTCCTGGGTTATCGAAGTAACCTAACAAAGTCAACCAATGGCAACATGACGGTCCACAACTATTTCAAAAAAATATAGTAATAATAAGATTGAGGAAATTTTTACAAAACAGTGTTTGAACCGTTTGCGCTTGTCAATGTACAACATAATATGCCACTCCTGTCTTCCCATAAAAGTAGGCATCGAAGAACTGGTTTCAACTGGTTTGTTTCGAATCGCCGTGAAAAACTCACGGCTTAATATAATCCATATAAAGGGGTATGATACCCTCCCTACTGGGTCCACATGAAATTCTCCTGTTACCAACCAATAGCACCCAAATAGAATGCCATTTTGTTTTCAGTAGGGGTTTCAAACTCTGTCTGATGGATTATAAAAGATTACAGGGTTCTCACATGGCAATGATTGTTAAATAAGTTTTAGAAATAGTTTTTGGAATCTTTTAATTTAAATATGAAGAGCATTATTCAGTGAACAAACAAATTAGGAGTCATATACTTAGTAGAAGCAGTAGTAGTAGTAGTGGTAGTAGTATAGAGTAGTAGTAGGTAGTAGTCAGTAGTATAGTAGTAGTAAAGTCAGTAGCAATTTAGTATAGTAGTAATAGTAGTAGTAATAGCAGTAGTAGTAGTAGTAATATACATTTTCCATTCATCCATAATAATTAAACATTTACTTATTAGGCTCCCTTTCCACTAATTGGCGGATTTCGTACCAACAAAATCTGATTACAAAATTCTTCGAGGTTTCAAAAACATCTCTGTCTCATAGTTGCAGCGTAAGATATATATATTAATTATATTATATATATATAATAATAATTATATATATATATAATATATTAATTATATATATTATAATATATAATTTATATTTATATAATATTATATAAATATAATATATATAATAAGATATATATATATAATATATATATTAATATATAGTGTAATAATTATGAATTTTTTTTTTTTTGTTCGCTGAATTCAAAAATGTTTTCAGTTTTTAGGTCAGCTATCCTAGTTTTAAATACTACAGGTGTCGCTATTCGGAACACTGGTTAAATTATATATAATATATTATATATTATATATATATATATATAATATAATATATATATATATATATATATATAATAATATAATAATATATATATATATTATATATATATATATATATTTATATAATATATATATATATATATAATACTAACAGCCACTCCAGCAACTTTTTCCTACTCATATCCTCTCTCTCTCTCCTCTTTTTCTCTTTCTCTATATAATATATAATATATATATTAATATATATATAAATATATTATAATATATATATATATATAATATATTTATATATATATTTAGATATTATATATATACTATATATATAGATATATATATATAATAATACATTATTCATGATATTTGAGTTATCCATATTTCACATTTTTTGGCCAATAATTGATTTTATGAGTACCTTATTGCTTTTCTCATTCAATATTAGAATTTAATATATAATTATTTTTATCCGAAATGTGCCTTAAGAACAAGTAAATGTTTATTTAATTTTTTTAAAATAAAACGAGTGTTTAATTAGATTCCTTGGGTTTAGGAAAAAAAACATAAAAAAATTAAATTCACAATCAGTATTGATACCGTCTTGGAATTCCTCTTCGCTTTATGGAAGGCACGATCCGTTCCATTTATAATTGAATTATAAGAATAACATTATTCAATGCATGATTCTTACATTTTGTTTTAAATTTTACAAATCTTCTTTATACTGTAAGTACCTTCTTTCAGATATCTTCTCT
>JABUQX010048765.1:12500-50000 GCA_015478945.1 Trachelipus rathkii | reverse complement strand
ACATACCCACTGTAGAAACTATAGAAAGGAAACAAAACACTTGCATTAAAAGATAATGGGTCAAATGAATTGGAAAGTAAGGAACACCTTTTAAGCCTTTTGTCCTTTAACTTGATCCTATCCAAAAAAAAAAAAAAATGTGAAATTTGAACCCTCCAACAAGAAATGAAAGCAGTACTCTATACAAGGGTGGATGAGACTTATATACTTGAAATAACTGAGAAAAGGGTAAAAAACAAAAACAAATTATGTTTACAGAACCGAAAGTTTCTTTTGATACAAAGTAGCTACCTTATTATTCCTTAATAATAAACTTGAAAATAAACTTCCAATACATTTTTTGTTTGTTATTTCCGAGGATGTTTATATTGTGAACAGGATAGACTGGTGAAACCAAAAGAAATAGAAAGCTAGTAAGTGTCTTTGTAGAAGTTGAGAGTTTTTGCAAAGTTAAATTTCACATATTTTTAAGATGAACCAGCCAGAAAATTCTATCCAGATTAGCAAGAATAGAATATGAAAGATTAAGATGAAAGGCAATTCTAGATGCAGAAAAGGGAGGGGGAGCAGAATGGAGTTTTAAGTCATCAGCATTGAATTTAAAAAAGTTTGATGAGCAGCTAAGATGATTGTTATTGAAAGATGATATAGAGTAGGAGGCAAGAGAGAACCCTGAGAAACAGCACTATTGACAGGGAAGGAAAAAGGTCTTACCATCGACAGCAGCAGATATGGAATTATTTGAAAGAAAGCTAGACCAAAGAATGGAACTTGGAGAGCTGGAACACATGCCATGCCTGATCAGATGTGTAGGGTATTTAAAACCCCACCACACAAGACTGAACTAACTCCCAATATTCCCCAAGGGCAAAAGACCATAAATCTCAAAGATAGGAAAGTGTATCTCCAATAGACCTTGAATGCTGAAAGCTGTGATGGTTGGAATAAAGGGAATGGTATACCAGAGGGTCTAAGAAATGAGTTGAGAATGATTTAAAGATTTTAGACAGAACGCAAGTGAGAGCAGTATGGGGATAGTTAAAAGGATCAGAGTTGATGCCTTCCTTAGGAATAGCTTGGAATATGCACTTCCAATGCTAAGGGAAAGTGCTAATATTGAGGCACAGAGTATACTTGTACTAGGGATGGTGTCAGCCCAGAATCCCCCCCTCAAAATTCAGGGAGGTGTCAAGGTGCCATCCGATAGCTGCCTTCCTAACATTCATAGATTTTAGTAAGTCTAGTACCTGATCAACATGAATCACAAGGCTAACAGCATAAGGTTACCTGAGAGGAGATCAGGGTTGAGCAAAGGCAAGTGGAGACAAGGAGATTAACCTTTCATTGGGAGAATCAACTTTGAAGCAAGAAGAGAGGAAAGCAGATCAGTGTTAGAATGCTATGGCTAGAGGGCAGAAAGAAATGTTGATCACTAGGAGAACAAAAGTTATACTAACATTATTCATTAATGTTATTAATAAATCTGTGCATTTGATTCTAACTGGAATGAAAAATTATTAGGAAATAGGAGAGTTATAATTGTCTACTCCCATTAACACACTGAGTAAACCTGAATGAGCGCAAGAACAAGCACATCCAACAATGGATTTGCATAAGAGGAAGATTTATATAAAGACTAGTAAAATCTCCGTGAGCCCGCAATCCAGTTACAGTCCCCGCTTTATCAGCAGTACTGTAGTTTAGTCAAAGCAGTCGGCCCCATTAGCATCATGAAATAGTTTGCCTAGAAACTATGCACAGCCTCCCAATCAACAAAGTGCCTGAAAATATGCTTAGGAAAAGATGGACCTATTGGAGTGAGAGAGCATTAAAATTAACTAGATATAAGGCTGTGATCAGATTTACCAATATGAGCAAAAATGGCATGTTTATGGGGAGAAGGACTAGTGTTGAATCATGCATCAAAGTTATTTTCGGAATTGGTTGGGACAATCAGAAATATTTGTAGGTTCTCCAGATCATTGAAAATATTGACGGATTCAGGCATCTTCTCCTGGATATGAATTGAGAGGACTCAGTCATTCATTGTTGTGTATATTGATGTCTCTAAATAGAGTACTTTATCATGATAAAATCATAATTAATTAATTTTTTACTGAAATGTTTTTAGTAGACTAACTAAAAATATCAGTTGCCTGTAGCAAAGCTCTTGATACTTAAAGCAATCTGCTATCCCACATGCAGATTTTGAAAATAAATGTGTGCATCCATAGATATTGAAATTTGACATCCAAGTAAAAAGAGAATTCGTTTTAAGTAGTGATGGGACGATTAAGATTTTTTGACAACGACGATTTTAATAAATTGACGATGATTAATTGAAAAAGTATATTTTAAAAATTTCTATTATTTTAATTAATTTACCAAATTTATAATAAGAAAGAATAAATTATGTTCACTTCTTTCTTATTTAAATGTGTAAATACATTAAGAACCGCATTAATACAAAGTTTTCCTGTTATTCATTAACGTCTTGGTTTTGTTTCTAATTTTTGTATTATAATATCTAATAATAATAATAATAATAATAATAATAATAATAATAATAATAATAATAAGGAAGTAGGTAGAATTAAGTGAGAAGTTAAGTGACAAGGCAATAAGGATAAGTATTTAAGACCGCTTGCAAGTAAATCAGTTGAATGTGAACAAGTTAAAACTGAACATCTGGAAGCAAATGAAGGAAGTGGTTCTAAGCAGTGCAAAAGAAGTATGAGTGCAAATAGGAAGAAGAATGTTAAGAGTGAGTGTTGAGAAGATTGATGCAAGCTGTTAAAAGTAAAAAAGAGCGTGGTTGAATGTACGAAAACCCATTAATGAAGTTTTAAAAAAGAAAAATGCTTTTAATTTATATAAGGAGTAAAAAAGAATACTAAGAAGTGCATATGTAGGAGGGAAAAAAAGGTAAATGAACAGTTTGGAAGGAGGATGAATGGGAACTTACAAGGGAATAGGAAGCGAGAAAAGTTAAGAATGAGAATAAGGGGAATCTGCTTAGAATAATGAATAAGGATGTGCTTCATAAACTTGAATGAAATTGGATGTGAGGGAGTGTGCGAGGGGACACTTCAAAAATCTACATAACATTGCAGTAATATGAAGAGGTGTAGTGAATGTGTGGGTTGGATGGTGCAAGAAGATAGGTATTTTGGGGATGAGTCATAAGTAAGGAGGAGGTGGGTAGAGCAAGAATGTTGAAGAATGGTTAATCTGCAGTATAGATGAAATTACTGGTTTGAATGATCAAGAGACGGAGCCGAGATGGTGAATGATCTGGATTAGGAAGTTGTGTAACAAAGCATTTATTGCGAGGGATTGGAGGAGAGCAGTAATAGTATCCTTTATTATATAAGGGTAAGGTGGATAAGTGTAACTGCAGGAATTATAGGGGAATTAGTTTATTGAGTGTTTGTAGGGAAGATATATTGCTGGTTATTTTGGTCAAAAGAGTTGCATCAAGGAAGGACCGATTGTGAAGAACAAAGTGCCTTAGAAGTTGTAAGAATGTTGATCAAATCTTTACATTGAAATAAAAATGATTGAGAAAATGAGGGAGAAGAAAGAAGAAAATTATATAGGTTTATTTATATTAACAAGCGTAAGATAGAATTAATTGGGAAGCTCTAGCAGGTATTAGTGATATTGGTGTGGTGGTAAGTTTCTGAATGAATTTCAAAAGTATGTGATGACGTAGGTAGTCGTGAGTAAGGAATATAATGGAGTCGAAAGGATTGGTTTTAATATAATAGCGGGAGCGGAGGGCAGGATGTGTTGATGTCTCCTTGGTTATCAATTTGTATATGGATGGTTATGAAAGAATTTGAGGTGGAGGGTGGCAGGGATGGTGTTAGAAATGGAGAATGGAAAGAGGGGGGGGGGTTTGCCCAACCTATAATATGAGATGATTGGTTTTTTGTTGAGCAAATCAGAAGAGAGATTAAGAGGTTTGGTAGAGAATTTGGCAGGGTGTAAAGGAGGGGGTTTGAAGTAAACATAGATAAGAGTATGTAAGTTATGGTGAGTGAGCCAGTCCTTGGTGTGAGAGTTGTTAGATGGTGAGCAAGCTGGAACAAGTTTCTTGAGTTTAAATATTAGGATATATGTTGGGGATGAAAAGGGAATGATGATGCAGTGTAGAGGAAAAGTTGTGAATGCAGGAAGATGGCTGAGTGCAATTAAGATCGTTGATAGAGTAAAGGGAACTAAGACGTCAAGTTGCTAAGTCTGACAATTGAGGTATATTGTACTGTGTTAATGTATAGCAGGGTTGGTATTTTTTTGATTTTTTTAAAAAAATTAAAAAAAATTAAAAAATCTAGATTTTATTTTATTTTTATGTTTTGAATTTTTTTATTTTTTCCAACACAAACAAAAAACAAAACAATATAGCCTTTTTTTATTTAATATAATTTATTATTTTTGATAAAATTAGTAAAAATAATCCAATTATTACCTAATTAATGGTTAAAGTAATAATTATTATTTGTTAGTTATTTTTAAATTTTATTTAGATAAATAATTACCGATATTATATAGACACGTATAATATCTGAGTCTAATCAATTTTATTTATCCTTTATTTGAAATAATTTGAAACTACATTTATGGGTGGAATTTTTTGACACACCTTAAATATAAATGAAATATCAACCCAAAAATATAACCACGGTTTTTTAGTAAATAAATGTTAATTTTAGAAACAAAATAAAAAAAAGATGAGGAAAATAAAAGCGAAAAAAAAAAAATTTGCCTAAAAATCAAACAAAAAAAAAAGATAAAAAATGAAAAACGTTCCATAAAATTTTTTTTTTGTTTTAATATTTTTGATTTTTTTTAAGCACGACGCAACCAATATTTTCTTTTTTATTATTTAGTGATAAAATTAGTAAATAATCCTAATTATTACCTAAATAATAATAAGTATTAAAAGTTATAATTAAATTAGATTTATAATATTAAAGTATATATTATTAAACATATCTGAGTAATTTATTTTTATTATTTCTTTATGAAAGATGATTTTGAAACACATTTGAAATGATTTGCTTATTAATATAGCATGAAATTATAAACTTATATTAATCAGGTGGATTGATAACCAGGAATAATTTTTACATATTGAAATAAAATTTTCCTGGTAAAATGTTCATAAATTAGTCATGATGCTTTTCTGTTTTTCTTGCTTTTTGATATTTTTTTTTTTTTTTTTTCTGATACGCCTGAAAGTTTTTCGACCGACAAAAATTGTATTTTTTCATATTTGATTTTTAAAATTGTAAAATTAGTTCACATTAATCCTAATTATAACCTAATCAATAATTTTTAAATGTAAATATAATTATATTTAGTTTAATTTAGTTATTTAAATTATATATATATATATATATATAATATACATATAATATATATATTATATAATAATATATATATATAATATATAATATATATATAATATATATAATAATTATATGATATATGATATATATATATATATATATATATATATATATAATTATATATATATATATATTATATATATATATATATATAAATATATATATATATTATATATCTGAGTTAATCTAATTTAGTTTTTTATATTGATTGAAATTTGTTTGAAAATAACATTTGATAATACTGAAATTTATTAACAAATTAAAAACATGCCTACTTGTTTATTAAATGCTTGAAAACTTAGTAATAAATAGACATTTAGAAGAAAAAAAAAAAATTTTGCCTTAAAAAATGAAAAAAAATCCAAAAAAAAAAAACCAAACAAAAATTTTTTTTTTATTTTTATGATTTTTGTTGATTTCTTTGATTTTTTTTTAGACACAACAATGGCCTTTTTAATTATGATAATTTTATAAGTTTAGAAAAATAACCCTTTTCACCTCCTAATTAAAATAATAAGTTTATAAGTATATATTATTTAGTCTTAAAAGTTATTAATTAGTTAAATTATATTTATCATGTATAATATCTGAGTAATCTAATTTTTATTTATTTCTTTATTGAAAATGAGTTTGAAATTACAATTGATGAATTTGCTATTATATATATAGATAAATATACTTATCATAACAGGTGATTAACTAGGATAATTATAATTAGAAAAAAATTAGCCTAAAAATCAAAAAATCAAAAAAATCAATGATTTTTTAATTTTTGATTTTTGATTTCTTTGATTTTTTAGGCACAAATTGCCTTTTTATTTATTGGAGTGTTTGGATTATAAATTATGTAAGATAATCCTAATATTATAATTAATAATAAGTTTAGTAAGTCTAATTATATTTAGTTTAATTCAGTTGATTTAAATTAAAGAGCTATTACACATCTTATCTGAATTTTTTTATCTTTTATTGAAAAGATGATTTGAAACTACATTGATGAATTTTTTATATATATGAAAATATTATCATTTAATCAGGGATTTTTAAATTTATCTATTAAAGTTTAAAAAAAAAAAATTTTGGCCTAATAAAAATCAAAAAAATCGATTGATTTTTTCATAAAAAATGCAATTGATTTAATCAAACTGATTAAAGTCAATTTGATAAGTCAATTGCCAACCCTGATGTATGAGTATGAGACTATTGGTTTTAAGAAGTAAGAGGAAAGATTTCGTAAAATTCATTGTTTCAGATGGACAATTCTTTAGTGTGTTATGGTGAGAAGAATGATAAAGATGAAATGAAAGATAGAGTTGTGTTGGTGTGAAGAAAGGGAAAATGATAGATATAAATGAAAGTACGTTGAGATGGTTTGGTTATTTGGTAAAGGATGGATGATTGTCAGTTGGTTAAGCGGGGATGTATAGTGGAGTGCGTGGAATCGACAGGCTGGGAACTGAAGAAAATGTGGAGTTGAGTCATAAAGGAATGCCTGGGAATAGAATAAATTTGAGTTGGCAGAGGCGAGAAGAAAGCGCATAATAGGTGTGAGATGTGGTTTGTGAGGGGTATGTTGTGGCCCACCTGGGGCGGGAGTTTGATGAACCACACATTGACGAGATGCCATGAGTGAGAATGTCTGTTGTCCGTGGAAGCCTCTAAATCTTCGACTGCGACAAGTTCTTCATAAAAGGTATGTATAAGGGAGATAGTAAGCTGCTTTCTTTTCAACTGCTAATTCTTTTACATACTATTCTGTTGTGGTAAGTGCGCAGTTACGCACCCTTACCCTGTCTTGGAGAGAAGGTGGGAATAATAATAATAGATCATTTCTCGTGATTAATAATAATGATTTTTTAATAATAATCATTTCAAACCGTTAATATTTTCAACAATATTTTATGTAATTATATATAGGTTAAGTAATCTAAGAAAAAGCTTAATTTTAAAAATTTTAATATGTTTGAGGAAGGATGGACAGACTTACAAAATTCTAGTACTTTTAATTTAGAGCTCTTAAATTTTGATGCATAAACAATCTTTCTCATTACTGTTAATATTTCTCACTTAATCGGCCAAAAATAAAGTCTGGCAAAAACTGAGATGATGATTAATCATCCCATCACTAATTTTAAGGCATAACTCTTAACATCCAAAAAAAACTAACATCAGCCTTCTTCTTAAATTTCTTAAATTGACCACGGGAGTTGGCGACCTGGTATTGTCGAAACGCTCCTGCGCAATTTTACACTCAGGAAGAGATCAAGGAAATTATCCAATACCCAACGACAGGCATATGATTATCATCCCAGAAATCTCATCAAGGAGTACCACTCCTAAGTTTGTAGAGGTAAGATTGACGCATAAGCTGGATTCTCTGTTGGTCACCAATAGAAAGATATTAATATCTTTGCAAAAACAGTTAACTTAAGAGAGGCAGTGATTTTGTCTGTTAAACTGACCTCTTTTCTTTAGGCAAATTGCCATTGATATTTTAAATATTTTATAACGCCCAGAAGAATGATTAATAACCGATTTGACTATTTGGGTGTGTCATTGAAAGTTTTAACAAGTTGTTTAATTGCTTAGAATAGTTATATGGGTACATTTGGAGACTTTAGCATGCATCACTATCTCGATATGTTGAACAGAAAGATTTGCTAAAAACAGGACTTTCCAGTTGTTATGTTTGTGGCCCACCTGGGCGAAGGGATTGAACCAGCACATTGACGAGAGCCGATAGTGAGAATCTGTTGGTTCCGTGAACTCTAATCTTACCAGACTGCGACAAGTTCTCACTAAAAATGGTATAAAGGGAAAGTGATAAGGCTGGGCTTTCTTTCAACTTGCGTCATAAATTCTTTACTACTAGTTCTGGGGTAAAATTACATTTTTTAAAATGTAAAAATGATAAAATAAGATAAAACTTCATTTTTTTTTAAACAGTATATTACTGCTGCAAGCTCAAATTAGAGTTCAACTTATATGATGCTATAACATTTGTCTTATATGGATATAAACTGAGATACTATATCCATGTGTGAGTCTGATAAGACCACTGGTTGTTTATCTAAAATATTAATCAAAGTAAAAAGGAAGAAGAATTATTGTATTTTGTAATAAAAATAAAGTTTGAGTTTGTTAACTTCAATATTATTATAGTTTATTATTAATGTAAATAATTGGTTTTATTGTAATTTGTTGTTTTATTGATAGATTTACCATTTCTTATGTAATTATTTTAGTTATATATTAATTATATCTGATCTTACCTTGTCAAAATAACACTACTAAAGGCAAAGTTTATCTATGGCTGCATGTCAATATTCTTCATGGCCTACTAACACTATTTTCTTCTCTATATTTTATAGAAAATTGAAATAATATATAATGGAATTATTGGGGTATTTTGGATTACGCTTTATTTTGGCTTTTTTATTTTTTATAGGTTTTGTTTTTTTATGTGTGTGTGTGGTATTTAGTCATTTTATGTTTTTTTTTATTCCCGACCTGAGTGCATTGCTAGTGAGATAGCAAATCCTAAAAAAAAGGAAAAAAATTGCTCTTATTATGTTTTCGATTTATCGAGAAACTATAATAGTCGTATTGAACTTAGTGTTGTGAGAAAACTCTGATGGAAATGCACTCTTGTATGGAACCATTTGAGATAGATGACTTGAACTTCTTCCCATTCCCCTAGTTACTAAATCTGTCGGATTTTGTGAGGTCTCTACATAGAGAAAATGGCCTCTGCCCAGCCTGTCGAAAGGCTTATCCAGAAAATCCAGCCAACTTTAAACCTCTTACGCAAGAAGAGTATGATATTCATTACAGTATTTCATTTTTCTATACGTATCTATCTTGAGATAATTTTCCAAGATACTAAAATTAGTTATCTCTGGGTTAGAAGTGTGGAATCATTGTTTTTGTGAAGAGTCCTATTATAAATTATTATTCAAAATATTTTTGTCAATATTAATGAAGGGTACTTTTTTAATAGGGTTATTTTAAAACGAATATTTCTCATTGTAAAATATAGATTGCAACATATTAAGCAAGAAAAGAGGCAAAAAGATCTGCAGAGAACAAGGTTAGAAATCGTAAGGCAAAAATGGAAAGAAAAATGCCTAACGATATATAATTTTTTTTTGGCCATTTTTATTATATAAAATTATCATTGAATTTATAGAATATGATATTGCGCACGCGCATCATTTTGCTTATTCGCGCCTTATTATGCATTTTATGTATTATTTAAAGATATTCTAGTTATAAGATATCTTTGGTAAAAAATATTAGGGAATATTTTTCTTTTTATTTTTTTTTATTATTATTATATGTGTTTACGTCAGCGCAAAGCGCGCAAGCAAGTAACTACAGCGCCAGCTACATTTTTAATTGTGAAACCATAATTGTGTAATGTTATTCTAATAGAACATGCTGAAATCAGCTTTAAATGTTTGAGTTGTTTCTAACTTCTTTAATCTTCTTCCCTCTGCACAGGATTAAGTGTGATATATGTGATTGTGACCCTGTATTTCTTGGGGATCATAAATCTGAAATCGTCAATATTTTTTTATGTTAGCTCTTATTAAAATATCATATCAATCTAATTTATGAACTTGCTAATTGCTCTTAGTCGCAATCATCACACTTATCTATTTTCTAAATATGGTCAGTTTGGACAACAGTTACCTATTATAATAAATTATTAGTAGTGTCACCATAGGTCAATGTCAGAAATAGCTGAATTGTATACATATTCATAATTAGTAATATTTCTTCCAAAGAAACTTTTTTAAGTGATTGAACAGCTTTATTGGCGAATAATCTTTAACAGATCTTCAAATGCCTATACCTTCCATCTTCTCTCATCTGCTGGGGATATTTGCGAGTCCTTTATGGTAATCGTCACCCATAATTTAAAACGTTTCTAATGTGACTCGGATAATGATGATCACATTCTCTATCCTCCACAATTATTAATGTTTTGAGGTTTGAAATTTGTGTTGCAATCTAAGGCTGGATATAATGTACTCACCCCTCAGATATATACTTAATACTATTTAGATGTTAATTAATGTGATAGAGTGAAATCCAGGTTCCAGTAAGTTAATATATTCTGCCCTAATGATGTTTATTATTAGATACAGTTACTTTGAGGAATAAATGTCTTAATGGTTTTCACATGTATAAATGTTGCACCAATCTCTTTCATAGATAATTACCCTACTAATATTCAATAGTAATCCAAATTATGTGTTCCTTTCATTTACTCATCTATGAGAACTCATCTATCTTATCCAGTAAATTACATTCACTCTATCCCAATTCACAATTCAACCAAGTTTCTATAACTAATTCAAAATTTAATATTATTAATTTGTTGGAATAAAAGAAAAATTAACATCCTTTAATTAAAGTGTTTTACCCTGATCATAGAATATCACTATTATTAATTTAATACATGAAATAAATTAATTCTTACTCTACTCTCCAAATATCACTTCGATATATTTTCCTTAGTAATCTACTATCAAAACAAAACAAAGAAAAATCATTCCATCCTCTAATGGCTCCCCCCAATTACTCTTCTCTTTATAACCCTCAACCTTAGAATGTACTCATCTTTCATCAAAAACCTCAATTAAGAACAGACAATGTATAATATCAAATATTCATCTACTAAATCATCTGAAGTATGAACAATATAAAGCAACATTTCACCTTTCCTAATCTCTAGATAGATATTTCAATGTACAATTATTTTGCTAAACTTAGCACAATTCTCCTCATAGTTGTGATATTCAGACAATACATTAATCTCATTATAATTCTAAAAAACTAAAACAACCCCCCCCCCCCAACAACCCAGGCTCTTATAGACCTAATCATAGTTCTTCTTCATATATTTATCCATAAGTAACTAAATATAAGTATTATATTATCTTAAATTTTAGAATCTCCCTCTCCCCTCTAATTTTTAATCACTCCCCTATATCTAGATTCAACTATACATGCAATTTTTAGACCAAAACACTCCACCACCACTCTACTAAAACTTAATTCCTCTACTATTGGTATATATCTAAACCCTCCCACTGGCCAGAATAGTCCGGATGAACAGCCTTTTTAGATGTTAGATTAAGTAATTATAAATATTCACTTAATGATTATTTTTGAATATATTTAAGTTTTTCTCCGGTATTATAATTAATTTTCTCATTAAATATGTATTATAATATTTTAACAATATAATCTAAGCATTTGATTGAATCAAGCAAAAATTTTCCCTTATTGAGTAAAAAGAAACCCTGAAAACGCAAAATATTCGTAGTTACATATAACATTAAATTTTAATTCGTATCCTAATATAACCCTCCTCAATCCCCAACTCTCTATTCCTCTAATTAATTCTTATCTAACTTTTTCACCAACACTCCTAATTATTAATAATTTCTATCTCTATTGCATTGTATCAACATATAATTCTCTTTATATTGCACCCCACATTCTCTATTACCTTCTGTAAAAAATTACATATTTTAGAATGACATATTTTTAATATGATATCTATACCGATCACATTCCATTAAAATTCCTCTAATTTATATATTACTCAGCAAGCAGAGAACCTATAACTATATATATATACAACTGAAGAATATTCAAATGGTTACTATACATACAGATAATTAATTGATCATGTAATTCATTTCTAGAAAATTTCTTATATTCACTTTTCTAACAACTATATTCTATGAATTGAAGAGGAATCAAAAGCATCCAATATTACATATTAGATTTTTCTCAATTTCTAAATAATCAATTAACTCCTCTCTCGAACTTAAACAAATCGAGATCCACCATCAACTTTAGGCTTGACCTTTGATTCACACTGATTTGACATTATATCTAACTCTATCTCATCTATATAATACAAAAATTACCTCATTCCTGAATATCATCTACTCATAGATATTAATAATCATCAAATGAAAACCACTTCTAGTGATACAAATTTGGCCAAATATCAATCAAAATTAACCCTGACCATTAGAATTATAGCTAGGCTAATACCTCTCAATCATAATTCCCTATTATTGTAATTCTCCTTGAAAGGCTTCCAACGAGCGTTCTATCTCCGACTTATGGGGATCACATGATTCTCAATATTTCTCTATAAGTAAAAATAGAAGCCTATCACAGATAATCAAAGACAATACTTCAGTTTAAGCAATAATAATACAGGACATGCATATACCCTCAAATAAAAACTCATGTTCAAACTCCGATAATTAACAAAATAAATAAATATTCCAACTTTATATATAGAGAGTCCATCTGGGAACTAATAAAGCTATCAATTTAACATAAATATCTCTGTAGATAATAGATTCTCCAACTCTTTCCTTAATTATATCTAATCTATACAACCCCCCTTGCACCAAGATTGGAAATATAAATATAATGTGACCACTAAGCTATTATGAACTATCATCAACATATAAATACGCCTTCCTCCCAATCATACATCATTTCCCAATCATTCAAAACTACACTCATCAGCAATTAATCCCAATAGGCACTCTCCGTTCCATCTTAATTATAACTCCTAATTAAACTCCTCTCTATATCTATACTCTCTCATAATCTATTTATCATATCATCTATATCTATCTGTCAACCATTAATTTAGTTTTTTGTATATTCTATTACTCTTCCATTTACTGATGGGCATCATTACTTCTGTTCACTTTAAGTATATAATCTACAATTTAATATAGACATTATTACATTTCCCCTAACTGTATCATTATATGGTCCCTCTCTATATGATATTATATATGATCTATATACATTCTATAATTTCTTACTAGACCGCTTACAGATATTCGCAAATTGTTGCTTAAACGTAAAAACATGACGCAATCTTTGATACCTTTTCTTTTATTAATGAATCTCTTATCTCATCCTCACTACAATATAATACTCTCTATCTATCTATCTATACTAAATCTATCTCATATATATATATAGAATTATATTTATGATATTATGAATATAGTAATACTTAATATAATGTATATTATATATATATTATATTAATAAATTAATATATATATATATATATAATATATATATAATAGATATAATAGTTATATAATATATATATTAATTATTAAATATATAATATATATATATATATATAATATTATATTATTATATATATATTATATATAATATATATATATGATAATTAAATATGATATATATATTAATTATATTAAATAATATATATATTATAATATTTTAAGTATATATATATATATTTATATATAATATTATTAATATATTATAGTATAATATATAAAATAATTAATATATATAGTAATATATAATATATGATAATTATATTAATTTAATAAATAATATAATATAATATTTATATTTAATATTAATATATATATATATTATTTAATAGATAAATAGATACATACATACATACTTCGAAGTACTCAGAAATGAAATTTTACCTACCGCATTTTTAATTTGGGTGGACGTCTTGTCTTTTTGCGATATTTATCATATTCTTATCACACTGTTATCCTCCAGGTCTATCTATACTCTACCATATTTAATATCTCTAAGACAGAATGATCATATACACTATACTTAAAGTTAGAGCACACCCTCTAGTAGGAAACTGAGATAAAATCTATATCTATATCTCTCTATGATCTGTACTCGTAATATAGATCCTCTGTGATGGAGATAGAGGGGGGAGGGAAATGTAAATCGTATAACCCCATATATAATTAGAGTATGTCTAATGCTCAGTAATATCTTCTATATGGATCTAATGCTGTCTACTACCATCTATTTCTTCTATATATGCTAAGATGCAGCCTCGGATGTAACACGCAGCGTGGTTTATCGCCGTGTTAAATGAGCCTTCTTATCTTTTCGGCTGAGAGAGTAATGCTGTGGGGGGTTAAAGATGCTACGTTCCAATAATATAAAGTTGGTGATACAGTGGAATGTCAGAGGAATATATATATGAGGAGGAAGATGAAAGAGGAGAGAGGTGTGAAGTGAAGTACTATTGAGGATTAAGTGTCGAAATGTGTGTAGACTATGACTGCGCCTGTGACTGTAAGACATAAGATGAAGATGAGAGTATATCTGAAGAGGATGTATTGTAATTGATGGTGGTTGGTGAATGGGGATGAGAAGATGGAGTGGTAAGTGGTGCTAAGGTGTGGAAAATGAGGGATTTAAAGAAGATGTAGAAATAGGAAGGAGTTGCAATTAATGTGAGTGTGTAGTTGAGCCTGTAGAGTGGTGACTATTATATATCTTGAGTTGTTGATGGATGAAGCAGCTTTGGTGAGAGATGGCCGTGAGATGGTTAAATTTAAGTTGAGGAATCATAGTGGTTGATGTGTGTTGAGTCGGTATGCGTCCATTCTGAGGAAACGTGTAAAGGAGTGACGGAGTGATATATGTAGTGAGAAATGAGAGTCTGAATGATGCGTGTTATGGGAGTGTGAGTAGGGAAGCGTCAGCAATTGATAGAGTTGTTGGACCTGAATGGAAATTAGAGGTTGAATGGATATGGAAGGAGTAAGAATCAAAAAAGAGGAATGAAGGGAGGAGGGAATGGTGGAGTATAACAGGTGGTTTTGGTAGGTGGTTGGCCCGAAAGAGAATAAGAGTGGGCTGGGAGAAAATGAGGAAGGAGGAATGGGTAGTGAAAGGTGATTGAGGTTTCTGTAAGAGAGGAAGTATGTGTGTAAGTGATGAGAATACTTTCTGGTTAAAACGAGAGAGTGAGTGTCACATAAGTGAGAGATATACTAGAGTTGGTTGTAGGTAGAGGATGTATCGAAGTGAAAGGACAAATTATGATTGATTTAGTATTGGTGCCAAGAGATGTTTGATAGACGTGTGTTTGAGATGAATAAATATAGTTCGGCTCTAGGAATGGGTAGTGGAAAATATCGAGAGAAAACATTATTGTTTATGTTTCTAATTGTAAAATAAGTTAGTGGGGGCGTGGATGGAAAGGAAAAGGAAGTGAGACGAAAGAATAGAAATAAAATAAAATAAAAGAGTGTTAACACATAGTTTTTATGACATAGCAAAATAAGGATAATAAGTATTGTAAGAGCGCTCGCAAGTATAAAACTAGGTATTATATAATATATATATAATATATGTAATTGTTAATAACTGATTGCTGTTCACTAGGAGTGAAAATGAATAGGAAAGCAATTGTTTATAAGTGAAGAAGTATGTGGATGTTGCTAATAAGTAGGAAGTTATAGAAATTGATTAATAAAACAGTTAGAATAGGTGGAATGAGAGGTGATTGTATAAAGCTTGTGAGTAGTTAATAAGGTAAATAAAGAAAAAGCGTGGTTTTGAAATTCCTTAAAGGTTTTTGAAGACTCAAAAGTAAAGAAGTGTAAGACGAAGTGATAGAATAGGAAACAAAAATATGAGGAATACTTAAAAGGTATGTAAATACGTAGGGAAAACTCAAAAGTAGGTATAATAAATGAACAGTTTGGTTTGGATAAGGAGGATGAAGTAGGGATAAATTATAACTAATAAGGGATAATTAGGAATGCATCTTCTGGAAGCGGAAGCGCACGAAAGGTTTAATTATTGAGAATAAGGGAATCTGCTTATAGGAATAATGAATAGGGAGTGGTGCTTTTGTAACTGATGTAATGGGTGTGAGAGGAGTGTGGAAAGTAAAACACTTCGAAAATCTGCAACACATTTGTAGTTAAATGAAGATGTGATAAAAGGGTAAAAGGATATTGTGAATTGGAATGCAAGTGAAAGAATAGGTATTTTGGTGGGAATTAAGTAGTGTATTAGTAAATGAAGAGGAGTAATTGGGTATGAGAGATGTAAAAATAGAGTTGTAAAAGTGAATGTGAAATAAAGTCTGCAAAATAATAAATAGTATAAGTAAAATTTACTAAGCGTGAAATGATCAAGAAATAAGGTGATAGGCTGAGTATGGTGATTGATTGATTTATGGAGTATTGTGTTATATAAAGCTGTTTATAGAAAGGTTATAGCGTTCCAAGGGATTGGAGTGAGAGCGGTAATAGTACCCTTATATAAGGGTAAGGGATGTAAAGGAAACCTGTAGAAATTATAGGGAATAAGTTTATTTGAGTGTTGTAGGAATGGTATTATGCTGGAAGTATTTGAGTATAATCGAATAAGAGTGCGCTCTAATAAGTGACATGAAGGACTGATTTTGGAAGAACAAGGTGCGTTTTAAGTGGTAGAGGATGTGTAGGAGTGGTAGAGGATGTAGGATCAAATCTTTACATATGGAAAACAAATGATTGAGAAAATTGAGGGAGGAGAATAGGGAGTAAAAATTAATGTAAATTATTTAGGTTTATGGATTATTGCTCAAATCAAGGCGTATGATAGATAAGTTTAAATAGGTGAAAGGTTTAATTATTAGGCAGGTGTAGTGAATTAATGGTGTTTGGTGTTATGGGCAATTCTTAGAATGGTAAAGTCAAAAGTAGTGTATGACGTAAAGAGTAAAGCGTGTGCTAGAATTGAAAAAATGTGTTCTAAGATTAGGTGATTGTTTAGTGAATTAACAGCGGTATAGAAACAGGTTTTGTGCTAGTCTCCTTGGTTATTCAATTTGTATATGCGATGGGGTTATGAAAGAATTCGAGTGGGGTTATAGGCAGGTAAAATGGTGTTAGAATGGTTGGAGAATGGAGTATATGAGTGTGAGGAAAGTGCTCATTAACCTACCTATTAAATAGCGTAAATGATTTGTTCTGTATAATGTTGTGCGAAGATATTATCTGAATAGAAGTTGTGAATAAGAGATAATTAGGTAGAGAGTATTTAAGGCAGGTGAATGTGTAAAAGGTACGGGCATTGTAAAGGAATACGTGGTAAATAGGTAGTAAGTTATGGTTAGTGAAGTGAGGACACTCCTCTGTTGCAATTATTATGTTAGATGGAGCAGCTGGAATGGAGAAAGTCTGAGTTTAAATATTTAGTAAAGTATATGTTGGAATGAGAGTGGAACGGAACAGATGATGCAGAGTATGTATAGTAGAGGATAAGTTTGGTGAAATGGCTCTAAGGAAAGTGTGCATGGTGCAATTAAATCAGTTGGTGAATGTAAATGGAGGACTAAGTCTTGAGTAGTGCCTTAGAAAGGTTTACTATAGGGTGATATGTTGTTACCTTGTTATTTGTATAGTTAGTTATGAGACTAAATTAAAGTCTGGATAAGATAGTAAATATGATTCTATAAGTTAAATCTAAATGTGTTCAGATGGACAATCTTAGGGGGTGTGCTAGGTGTGAGAATGATTTTATTAAAGAGAAGGAAGAAAACGTGACTGACGGGATTGAAGCACGAGTTCCTTTTCGTAGTGAAGAAAGGATGGTCACGTAGGAAATAGAAATAAATTAGTTAGTAATAAAGAAGAGATAAAATACAAGTGAGAAGGTGATGTTGAGTATGGTTTGGAGAAGTTTGCATGATGAAAGGGAGAGAATGAAATGATAGTCGGGTTGAGGATAGAAGCGGAGATGGAAGAGAAGATGATTAGAATAGGCGGAGGAGTGTGTTGGGGATTGAACGGCGGGAGACCGAAGAAAAGTGGAGTGAGTCAAAGTAAACGAATGTTTGAAGGAGGAAATGTGAGTTTGGGTAGAGGCGAGAAGAAAGGTGGATATAAGCAGGAAGTAATGCGCGGGGGATTGTGAGGGGAATTATGGGTATGGCCCACCTGCGGCCAAGGGAGATGAACCCTTGACATTGAACGATCTACCAAGTGAGGGTCATCGCATGTCCCAGAGATGAAGCTTATAAAGGGGATTTTTCTGACTGCGATGGTTTCCCACTAATTAATGGTACTGAGGGAGAGGTAAGGCTGGGCTTTCTTTTCGACTTGTGTCATGTTCTGTCTACGCTTTGTCTAATATTCCGAATAGCCCGTCGCGCAAAGCCTACTTTCCGCATTACTTGGGAAAATATTAAGAGGATGAAAGAAGATAAGAAGATATAGAAAAGTGTATATATTATATATATAGATATAGTATAATATATCGTTATATATGATTATATAATATATATATAGAATATAGATAATATAAATAATATAGTAATATAATATAGATATATATTTATAGATATATATTATAGAATATATATATTATATCTGTTATGTTGGATGGGTGAGCAGCTGGAAGCAAGTGTCTGAGTTTAAATATTTAGGGTATGTGTTGATTGAGAAGGAACGGATGATGGCAGAGTGTAGTAGGGAAAGGTTTGTGAACGGCAGGGAAGGTTGCTGAAATGCAATTAAATCGATAAGGTGAATGTAGAAGGACTAAGCTTTCAGTGCGCTAGAAGGTCTTACATGAGGCGTAATGTAAATGTTACCTGTAGTTATTGTATGAGTAGTGAGACTATGGTAACGAATGAGAGAAAGAAGGTATAGATATAAAAAGTTCAATGTGTTCAGAGATAGACAATCTTAGAGCATGCTAGGAAGTTGTGAGAAGAATAATGAAAAATGGAGAATAGAACTTATTAGAGGATTGTTGTGAGGATGTGAAGAGAAGGAAGGAAAAAAGAGCAAGTGTAGAAATGATCAGAGAATAAAGTGAAAGTGAATGGTGAGGAGAATGGTGATTGGTTCATGTGGAGAAGGAGAGAATGGGAGATGATAGTCGCGTAGGTTATGCGGCATGGGTATAGTGGGTGAGTTATTGGGAACGCGACCGGGCTAGAGAGCGCGAAGAGAGAGAGAGTGATCGGAGAATCGGTGAACGAGATGTCTGAAGGAGAGAAATGTGATTTTGCCAGAGGCGAGAAGAAAGTAGCATGATAGGAGAGAAATGGCGGGGTTTTTTTGTATGGGGCATGGTGTGGCCCACCTGGGCCAGGGGATGAACCCTTACATGACGATTTTACCATAGTGAGGACCGTCGCGAGGAGAGAGGGCTGTCCCATCACAGCTCTCAGAGGATGAGTATTGCATGTCTGAGTGAGACGAGTTTTCAACTAAGAATTAATGAAGGTGACAGAGGGGGCGGGTAGGCATTGGGCGTATGACTTTGAATCGAAGCAGTGTTGATACAGAAGATGATGATGACGATACCGCTGATTTCCAGATGACTGATGGAATAGCGCACCTTACTCCCCAGAGATTCTTGGAAGAAGAGGTAGGGAGAGTAACGAAAGAAAGAAAAGAATCTATATGATGAAACATTGGAGTAGAATTGTGAACAAAATGAGTAGTACATGCCCAGGACCCACCCGTGAATGATTGATTTTTTTCAATCCTTTAATGTCTATCATAGCCATTAGGCCGTTGTTAATATATGGTGGGTTTGATAGTGGGCATAATATAATATGTGAGAGAGAATACAAACAGGTCCAATCCTTATACTATTAGTTAATTATTTTGAATAAGAAAAAGAAATATAAATTTAGGGCCCATTCTTTGTAAATCTTTGATGCAGTCTTAGTTCAGTTATGTATTTTAACTCGCAAAAGAAATAAATAAAAAATATAATATAGGATGATTTATTATATATATATATTATATATATTATATTAATATATATATATATATTATATATATATATATATATATAACTATATATAATATATATATATATTTATAATATAAAATTATATATAATTAAATATATATATTATACGGTATTATAATTTTAATATATATATATATATAAATAATATTTATAATATATTATAATATATTATATATATATATATATATATATTATAATATAATATATATATGATTATATATTAATAATAATATATATAATATATATATATATATATATATAATATATATATATTAATATATATATATATATATATATATATTATATATATATATATAATTTATATATATAATAATATATATATATATTATTATATATTAATTATATATATATATATATATATATATAATTATAATAATATAATATTATAATAAATTTAATATATATATATATTATATAATTATATATATTAAATTAATATATATAATATTATATTATAATATATATATACTATAATATATATAATTTAAAATATATAAATATATATAAATATATATATTGAAAAAGTAGCATAATATTTAAATACTTTGAAAAGTAGTTAAATACATTATGTATAAGGTTCTATATAATTATTATTCTTATACTGATGATAATAATAAAATTTGTAATATATATGCTGGATAAGTTCCATATAATTAGTTAATTTAAACTATTTAATTTATTATTCTCAATAATAAGTCAAAAGTTGCAAGAAAATATTTTTAAATTAAAATGTGAATAAATGCAGGTTTCAACTAATCATCATTCCTATGGACTAGTTATTCAAATTTATATTTCCATAATGTTGTACCTTTTTTCTATCCATATCTTTCTCAGCCTTAACTCCCTTGGACTGTTCCCCATAGACTGGGGGTGGGGTGCAAACATGTACTGGAAACAGTGAATGATATTAATGATAGAAGAGTAATGACCTAAGATTGAACCAAGAATATGACCTCTAACCCCCTCATACCCTATAACTAATAATACCCTCCCCTCATGCCTCATTAGGTCGCTCAGCCATATAAATTAATATCACTAGAGATGTCTTACACCCACCTCAACAAACCCGCACTATCTATGTCAATACTCATCAGTGTTAACTCAGGGGTCATCTCCCTGGTAACGTATTTCGCCACAACGCTTAAGTATAATGTACCAACTCACCTAATAAACCAAGTCATTCTACTTAACCTAATATGCGCCTACGTTTCTCGCTATTGAACCTAAACCAATAGTAAGTCACATTCTCTTTATCCTTCAAGTACCACTTTAATAATTATTGGTACTGAATAAATGATTATTCCTTCCCAATCCCCTATATATAATTTATATTTAACATTCACTTCATATTTCGCCACCTCTATTGATTAATGTTAATTAAACCCAACACAACTAATAAAGCATTAACTATTTTGCAAACTAGACAAAGGAGACGGTGTCCTTTCCTCACTTCTTCCTAATATCTTTAAGGTCAGATAATAAGCCAAAAATATGTGCAACATTAAGATAATTAAAATGGTTGTCAATTACCTAACCCACCAGTTTCATCCTCACAAAAATCATATACAACCTTTCTACTATTCTTCTTTATTCAATCTCTGTAACCCATTACCCTTTTTTTTAAATATTACCTACCCACATATAAAGTTACCCAGCTCAACAACCGTAACTCTGCTCTCTCCAGTATTTCACTACTAATCCTGTGTCTACATAAAAAACAAATTCAAGATCATTCCAGAATAATTCTCACCCTCGCTTCTAATAATATCTCTTCTACTGACCATCAACTAACTGTTCATCACAAAACATCTTTTGATCTTAATCGCAAACCTTAAAATATGGCAACCAATCAATATTTTTAGTACGTCACACACACAAAAATCCCTACAATAGCTCTATATGCCATAGATCTCTCTCATGTTGGTTGTCAAACGGGTGAGTGATATTGAGTATATAATAATAATATAATGTCTCTCTAGGGTAAAATTTATCAACGACGGGGTCGCTCTTGAAGCGTATGAGGGGATGGCATGTGGAGGTCTTTCTTTTTCGACCTCGGTCATTTTTCTTCAACTTAACTATTCTGTTTCCAGTGCATGTTAGAGCATCCCACCCCCAGTCTGTAGGGAGGCTTAAAGAAAAAAAGTAATAATTTTTTTTTTTGAGTAGGTGTACTGGGGCCACCACAGTACACAAGCTGCTATACTGTTATTTCACTAACAACACTGGAATTCCCAAAATTTAACGATATATAAATGGCCTGAAAGGGATAAATCCTATATAGTGTTCAGTTCATAGAGAATAGAAAAAATACTATCGCTACTAAAGTGATGAGAAACCAACAATATATGAGCTAGGCGATTCTGGATAACAATGGCAAGTATAATGGGGAAAAACTTTCGTCTGAGGGCAAAGATAGAATGGCAACTCACAAATATAATGGGCGATCGTAAGAAGATGAAACAAACCGCTAAATGGGCAGGACAGAGGGGGTTATATCTCGTCATGTGATATCCATGCGTCAGATTTGTGTGTCCGATACGCAAACGGGCCAGAAACGTCTGCAGGAAGACCAGATTCCTATAAGGGGCTTTGCGTTTCGCAGCTTGGCAGCACAAGCATTCTATTCTCAACATATCTGCCAGCATAAGAAGAAACCCTGTTGAACATTCAAATAAAGTTCGCTTCTGGGAGGTCTCCCAATCGGACATCAGGTGGAAGGTATTGATCATTTATCATCCTTTTGGTTGCAGTATGCTTCGCGCCTGTAATCAACAAATTCATTCCCCGGAACACTCACATGGAAAGGGACCCAGCTGAATGTTATGCTTTTCTTCCTTTTCGATTGAGCAATGTCAGGATATTGCTTCTAGAATCCGAGATAATACAACTTTCGTCAGTAGGGATGGTACTAACCCTGCGAAGCACCCATAACTTCAAAATTAAATTGATTTTAAAGTTATTAAATTAATTTGACATTTAAAATACAGAAAAAGGATAAAATAATACATTATGAAATACAAAAACTCATTTGAAAATTCATTACGTCATAAAATAGCTATACTTAAGGGTCTATCCATTTTTTGCGTACCAAAATAATGGAAGTTGGCCGCTCGATAATTTTTTTTGAACTTTATATTTGAATACAGCTTTTGTTGTTATCCCTGGAAAGTTCAGAACCACCATTCGTTTTTGTAGATTTACTCTGGTTGTAACAGGGTGAGCCAAAATGTTTGACCAGGTGGAGCAAAATTTATCACTTAATAGAGGTAAACATTTTAAATGAATCCCATATTGGTTTAAAAATTTTTTTTTCTATACCAAATTCATATTTTTTTTTTTTTTTTTTATTTTTTTTTTTTTTTTATTTTTTTATTGTTTTTTTTTTTTTTTTTTTGTTTTTTTTTTTTTTATTTTTTTTTTTAAAATTTTTAAAATTTTTTTTTTTTGTTTTTTTTTTTTTTTTTTTTTTGAGAGTGAATTCTTAAACATAATTTTAGGTAAATTTGATATTCGTCTGGAATTTTGGAAGTTATCTTTCCTCATAAGTATGAATCCGAACAAGATTGTGTTAAAAATCGAAGAATTTTCCATTTTCGTTGGGTGTATTTATAAAAAAGAAGGAAAATAATTGAATGATAAAAAAAATGTGTGATGATAATTTCATCACATACAATTAAGGAGATGACTACATTATTTTTTGAAGTTTGGTAAGATATTTTTAAAAAAATTTACAGGGCGTCCAAAAATCAATTTTTCGGAAAATGGGTAACTTTGAACCTTAATATCTCTGATGGGTAAGTGCTAAAAATCTGGAAATTTTCACGCATTATACTACTACCATAGAGGTTCCTTCACCTGCAATATTGACTTGTATAGCCTTGTTAAGAAATACGACCATTCAAAAAGCCAAAAAAAAATTTTTTTTTAATGTTGTGTTATGATTATCTCCGACGATTATTATTATAGTATTATAGATTTCAAGACAATACATAGACAAATTAAAATAGTTTGGCATCAAGGAGAAATGAAAACATGGTAAAAAAATTTAATTTTAAGGTAAATATACATAAGAATGTACCATTATACCTACTGTAAATGACAAAATTAACTAGAATAACTTTTGAATAAATTGATCGTAAAATTATACTATAATATATATATATATATATATAAATATATATACTAGATATATATATATTATATATATATATATTATATTATATATACATACGTACTACTATAATAATATAATAGTATATCATAACTTGTTAGTGTAATAGTTTTATATATACCAGCACCAGTAAGTTAAACTCTATATGTATCTATCTTACCAAGTATGTATGATGTATAAAATGTACGGCATCTCATGCAAAAGGTCACAACAAACATGCAACAAATAATAAATTGACGCTTTGAAAATAGGTATAAAGTAACAAGCTAAATGAGTCGTCAAGCAGATACTATAATCGTTTACAGGAGTGGCTCTCGTCATAATACTAATAATGATTATACACTGCGCGCATCCGGTCCGCTACTATAAATCATTAGCTATATAAAGTTATATATATTATAGTCTATTCATGCTCATTTAGTATAGTATATATATATACCATCTATAACTACCGTAAGCGTAAGTACTACAATATGATACAGCTATCAAACATCTTGCTATATTCACATACTATATTCAATATATATTAAATCTCGATATAACTATATTGATACTCTTACACGGAATAGCAGAATCAGGCCGCGGCGATCGCACTCTAAAGTAGCTGTAAGTACCACTGTATTATATCAGAAGATCTGTCCTGTGTCGTCCCTCACTCTAAAATACAGCTCTAAGAATACTGTGTTATCAATCGCAATATATATGATACTATATATCAGAGTCTGCGTTGCCGCCCATATATCTCAAAGCAGGATTCGCTGCGCCTGTCATGCGCCTATGCCTGCAACTATATTACTTCACACTCCGAGGGCTAGTGCGAGCGCACTAACGGCGCGAGAGCCTCATCAAGTGATTCCCATCTACTCTCACGAGAATCAATCCTCATGCTTTTAACATAAACAACTTGCGCACTCTACAGTGCTAAGAAATGATTTCAGTCTCATCGTGCAGCACGTCCACACCGATCTGAATTCTAATACCCGACCTGCCCTCGACCCGTGCCTATATCCGGCCGACCTCAGAACAGACACGAAAGCATTTTGTTTTACCCCTTAAGAAGTTAGAATCTTAGGAAGCCTGGCCAATACTTTATTCATTCTACAAATACCAGATGATAAAACTAACTATATATATCATAATATATATATATATTATATATATATATATATATATAATATATATTATATATTATATAATATATATATACTATATAATATAAATACATATATATAAAATATATATAATATATAATATAATATATAAATTATATATAGTATAAATATATATTTTACTTATATTATCATATAGTTATATTATATTATAATCTAAGTGTAGTATATTATATATATATATTATATGTAAAAACCTTACCGCCCATATTATACTACTAATAATGCTCTTCTATATTAAAACTATTAGTTAATAACTACTTATATATAATATAGTATATGTAATATAATAATTCATTATATATATATTATATATATAATATAAATAAATATATAAACTGGTTCAGTAGTTCGTAACTACAAATAAATTAGGCAAACTAGTGGCTCTCGAAGATTTTTCAACTTTCTGGCAGAGGCTCGAGCTGAATCTCCTGCGGGAAAACATGAATCCAACAAAGACATGGCGAGGAAGGAAAAGGACGGTAGAAATTAGTTACTGTGTGTTTAATTACAAAAATCAATAAGTGTGTTTTTCTTCCTTATAAAAAAGCATGCTTTTATTATCCCACTAAATCTTACGTCGTTTGCAAATACAATTATACCGAACATCCACTGGCCAGCGAAAAGTCGCAAGGTGCAAAGGCGCATCAGGCGCATAGCGCTAGGGCGACAGCGATCATAACGGACATCGCTGGACAATAGCAAATACATGGGCCGATAGGCGCTTAGGCGCACTAAGTCCGCAGCATAGGCGCATAGGCGCAGGCCCACCTCAAAAAGATTATAGGCGCGCCCAGCTTCCCCATCCCGTATCGTCGAACGATATAACATGCTGTTAGTTTAAATAATATCTTTTATAATAAATGATTCATATATATTATATTAGAATTATATATTATATAGATACTAATACGATATATATCCTACTTGATGTATCTCTAGAATGTTTATTTGTATATATTTTATTTAATAGTAGTTATACTATTATATTATACTATATTTTTTATATCTATTTTGTATTATATTATATATATTTTAGAATTATATTTATATCATTTATTATTTTATAATATATTATATATGATTTATTTATATAGTTTTTACTTTGCGCTGTTATCGTGGATGTGTTTCGGAGAAGAGATGATTTTTCTTCTGTTAGTATGACTCTTCTTCGTTTGACGAATGTTGTTAGATGTTCTACTGTGCGCTCACGTTTTACACTCATGTTAATGACATTTTTATTTTCAGGAGCGCATGCATCGAGAAAGTTTTCGTTATGAAATATTTCCATTGCCGGATCTCCATGATCTTCATCCTCGGAAGTCGCTCAAGTCTGACTTATGCTTGACTATGAACAGTTCTCTTGGTCCGGAACGGGGGATATGAAAGACTATCTGAATTGATTGTAAACATTCATTCCGTCACTCTCTTCCACACTTAATTCTATCTGATCTCTTGCTCCAGAATTTGCCTAAGTCTTTCCGTAGGTAGCAGTCCAGAGCGCTTGTTAGCATCAGTATCAGGCGCAAGCTTACCTGTCTGCATTTGCAATCTCTACCTACTTACATTGAAACAATGCGCTATTTGCATGTCACACCCAGATTATATGGCCTGCTTTGCGCGTAAACCTTGTCAGTTCTCACGTCGTCACTCTTTTAGTTGGTTGCTGGAGTACCACCTAATGTATGTTCCTGAAAGTGGATAAGAATTTTGAAGTTTCTTGTTCCCTAATTCTCAAACAAATTTTTCATATCTCGTTTTAAGTCTTTCAATGTGTTCGATGAATTTCTTCTTCTTACAAGAAATAAAGTTATTCCTCTTACTTGTTCTCTTTTCAGACATGAATATATGTTTGAATTTCGAATATTTAGATAATCCCTTGTGTGTTACTGGCCGTTCCAGCGAATATCGTGTGTATGTATCGATAATCTCTTTGTTAAAAGCTCGACGTTTTGTCGCTTAATCTACGCCCGCTTGTATTGCTTGTTCCTCCAATCGACCCATTCACAGAGCATTTTTTCCCGTGGCAAGATTGCAAAGAAACTTGCGGCGATTTCAGATCTAATTTATATATGCTGAGTAATCGTTTTTATGGTCTGATGGCAGAATGGGCACATAACATTCTTTAATTCATATGACGGCTACCACCTACAGAATGGGTTCACCGTATTCACAAGCTCTTCCGAACTGTTAGGCCAAAATTAACTGTTTAAGTATATCTTTACTTTACATATGTTTGGAGACGTGATCACGACAAACTGACCTGATCATGCAGAAGGTGGTTCACAAATACACATACAAGAAACAAAACCTGACTCAGCTAGTAACTATCCCTAAAGAATATAGAAGAACATCTAATTCAATGACTAACTTTGCAGAAGAAGCCGCAGAACAAGGACCTAATGATAATCTTGAAATTGACTTAGACTACGTACGTGTAGTTTTTGGCAAAATCAGCCAAGATTATGCAGTTCATTTTTCAGAAAGTTTTTTCTTTTGTTTTTTCTTTCAAAAATTTCAATTGAATTTTAGAAATATAATGCAGCCAAGGACAAAGGTGCCAAAATTTCAACCAAATGGAATACAGCTATGAAGTTAATATAATATATACTATATATATATTTATATAATAACGCATATATAACTATCATAATTATATATATATAATATATATATATATATATATATTATGTAGTACATACTACTATATATGGTAAATGAATATGGAAAAGAGTTTTATCATTAATGTGCAAAATTATATATATATATAATATAGATATGATATATAATTTATAATATACGATATATATATACATATATATATTATAATATATAATTATATTCTATATAATAATATATCAACTTTTTAAGTTATTGAGTATATTTTATGTCATTAACAGCTACTATATAATGGTACATTCTTGTTAATATTAACCTTAAAAGATTAAAAAATTTTTGTAAACATTTTTAATTTCTCTTTGATGCCACACTATTTCATTTGTCTTTTTATTGTTAGAAGAACTATAATAAACTATAATAATAACTATCATAACACAAACTTAAAAAATTGTTTTTTTTTTGGCATTTGGAAGGGCATTTGGGGTTTAAAGAAGCATTTTTGAAAGCAATATTTGCAGTGGTTAAGGAAATCTATCGGTAGTAGGATATAATGTGTGGAAAATTTCCATAGATTTTAGCACCTTACGCCCATCAGAGATATTAAGGTTCAAAGGTACCGATTTTCCGAAAAATTTTGATTCTTTGGTACGCCCTGTAATTTTTTTAAAAAGATTTACAAACTTCAAATAAGATGTAAGTTAAAACCATACTTTCGAGTATTGTATCATCACATCAAAATTTATATCGTAAATTATTTCCCCTTACTTTTTCAATAATAATACACCCACGAAAATGTGGACCAATTCTTCGATGTTTATAACACAATATTTCGATTCAATTCTCATGGGGAAATATTATTTTCCCCAAAAAAAAACAGGAAAGGCCAAATGTACCTTAAAGTATCCCTAACAAATCACTCTCTATGAAATTTGGTATAAGAATTACCAATATGGAGATATGACTTAAAATGTTAACTCTAATTAAGTTGATAAATTTTGCTCACTCTGGATCAAACATTTTGGCTCACCCTGTTACAACAAGAGTAAATCTACCAAAAACGAATTGGGTGTGTGTTGAAACTTGATATCCAGGCGATAAACATTTACGCCAATGCAAAATATAAAAGTTTTCAAAAATTATCGAGCGGCCATCAGCGGTACGGAAAAAATGGATAGACCCTTAAGGAAATTAAAGATTTTTTCAGACTTGCTTGCCTTTGGATATAAATATAGAGACTGAAACAAAATATTAATAAAACAGCTTTAATATTCTTTAAAAAATATAACAGATAAAAAGCAACAATTTATTAATCTATGCTTAAAGTATACAAATGCACATATTTTAGCAGATAAAATAATACATTGAAAAGAGATTGTGCTAACATTACCGTCATAAAAACAATATACATTTAAGATATCTAAAATACATAAGAAAATAAAAGATTTTAAGGTATATCTTGTTTACTTATATTACTATATTATTTAATCAATTAAATCTTTAGATACCCATGATTCTGACTGAAAACAATAACTTAAAATTTTGTTTAAGCAGTAATGAATTCAAAAATATTTCGAACTTAAGACATGAAGAATAATAGAACTAGGTACTGATTAAGCTTATAGGAATTGGTGAATTTCGCTCGGTTTACGAGAACCGTTCATTAAAACTTTTTTCAGGAAAGCGAACATGTTCTAACCTAACCTAACCCTTTTGCTGCTGGAATAAACTGGAGAGCTAACTGGTTATTTACTATTATGACAAAGAAGAACAGGCTGTTAAAATTAGCCAACTCATCACTGCCTATAGGTACTTTTGAAATGTGTGAATCATCACACATTCATATTTCAAAGTAATACTATTTCAATACTCTTAAATTATAATAACAAAATAGTGAGAATTAGAATTAGTTAAAAATTAGGAAAAATAGATTATAGTAAGATCTTAATTAATAAAAACTTTTATGCAACATAACGACGTTAACTCTGCATATTAGAGTTGATCGAGCACCAAAATTTCCGTACCACACCGAGACATTATAATTGGGCCGCTGGTACCGCACGCACCGTGTCAGAAACCCTATTCTGTATAGTACGAGAATGATTACTTAAATAATGTTTCTAAACAAAATAAAACGAACTAAAAATTTTATTAGAACAAAACAAAATAAATACATATAATTAAACAAATTTCCTCATTAATTTACGACTAGGAAAAAGTAATAGTCATAATAATCCCAAAATATTATATAACCTATAGGTAGCCCATATATAAAGATATATATTTAAATTTATCTATATATAGTAAAGTTATAATATTATATATATATATATATATATATATATATATATATATATTAATATATATATATATATATATAATGATATATATATATTATATATATAATATATATATATATATAATAAATATATATAATATAGATATATATATATAATTATATATATAATATATATATATTATATATATATATATATAATATATATATAATATATATAATATATAAATATTATATAATATATAATAATATATATATATATATAATATATATATAATATATAGTAATATAATATAAATATAGAGAGAATACCAAATTTATCATAGTATGCCAAATCGCTTAGAACATTCAAAATAGTGCTAGTTTTAGGTTCAGGTACTAAAGTAATTATATAATTAATAATAATAATAATAATAATAATAATAATAATAATAATAATAATAATAATAATAATAATAATAATAATAATAATAATAATAATAATAATAATTAATCAATCAAATTAATTTATAATTTATTAAATAAATATTTGCACACTATACAGCATATTACCCTATAGCTACAAACACCTCTAGACGTTAATTCAATATGATCACTTTATCTCCAAATTAGGGCCTAATTTTCTTGTTCAACAGAACTTTGAACTCTATTTCCCCTTATATCCCAATTTTTCCCCTTCCCTTTCAAACAAAAGACTAATTTTGGATCGTTACAACAATACTTTTTCGCAATTGCAAAACACACACTGCTAACATACCAATTAGAACTACTTACAATATAGTTTACCTATTAGTTGTAAATACTGTACACGTATTTTGCTTTATTTCCTATTTTCTCTCAAGCTCCCTCCCTCCCTCAAAAAGCTGTTAATTATGGATCGTTACTATATTACTATTAATAATTGTTTTTATCAATTGCAAAGCACTACTGCTTAGTTCACTTTTCGAGTTGTACATACTCTAATACATCATTTAAACCGTTGGTCCCGTTACTTTCTCTTAATCTTTCTTAGAGTCTGATATTTAAAACTTTTACAAGTTTTATTTCAATTCCCTTATATAGTAACCTTACTATTTGAGTCCCTACTTCCCCCACCCCCAATTACTCTCACACAAAATCACTTACAGTTCTACGTTAAAAAAAGATTCACATTTTTCATTAATTATCTAAAAGAGTAATCCTCCCCAGGCACAAGATTATCTCAATGAATTTATTTATTTTAATCTTTTACCCTGCTTTTGCCTTTCATTAATATTTGTAAACTAACTTTCTTAATTAGCTGCAACTTACATACATACTTTGTTCATAAAAAGATAAGTAGTAATTACTCATTATTTTCAGTCATTATTTATTAAAACAAACTAAAGTATTCATTCCTTATTACTTGAATTACGTCAAATTTGGTTTCCTTTATTCTCTCAAATAGTACTGTGTATTTCAAGCACCGTTAATTATCATTAAATACTCAACGTAAAACCATTGAAATATAAAACTTTTAAATGCAGACCACTTCAAACGAGTTCAAACTTCAAAATCTTAAATATTCTCACATTACGCCAGCGCACATCTTGAAGTCGAATCGTAAGGAAAAGTATATACAGTAATTTATATTAGGAGTTTTCCCAGCACTTCTCAACAAGTTGTTTAGAATTGGTCAATGGACAACCACGCTGTCCGTCAAAAAGTTTAATAATGAAGTTCCTACATGTCTTTTACTGGGTACAACGGATTTTGTACTTTACAAATAAACATTAAAATAAAATTCATATTAACAAAATATTCAAAATAAGTAAAAAATATTATTACATCAGGTTATCAAACGTATCAACAATTCCACTCATTACATTTCCTAATTTATCTGAATTATCATCAGTCTTTCTACCACAACTTTTAGATTCAGTATTAGAGATAGGAACCAGTGGAGGAGGTAAATGAGTAGTAGGGCAGTCCAGAGGAGGGGAAAGAGGATCATGAGGAGCTGCTGCATAGTGTGAGAATCCTGTGACACATGGAATACTTGGAATGCGCTCCCCTTGTGCACTAAAACCAGTATAAGCTGGGGTGCCATCAGATTGTGGAGACTTATGAAAACTAGAAGAAACATTTGGCTGTCGAATTGATGATGATAATGGTAAATAATCTTCATTTTCTCTTGCATCCACAGCTGATACATTCTTTGAATATTTATCACTACTAAAACTTGAATCTAAGGAAGCAAAAGGGTCAAATGACTGTGAATTATAACTTGTGCTCAATAGTGAATCTTGCTGTAAAAATGGATCACTTGTGGTTGGCAAAGAATCAAAATCAACGGACGACTGATGGACACGGTTATCTAATCCAGAAAAACCGTCAACGTAAGAAGCTTCCAAACCTTGAAGAAAATTTAATGACTCTTGGGCAGCCAAAATATCCGATGACAATAACGGAGTTGCAGTACCAGAATCAAGCATTTGTTCTGGAGTTTTTAACCCATCAAATGGCAAGACGAGACTAGATGATCCGTCATGTGAATCTTGATGCTTCTCTTCTGTTTTCAAACTCTACAAAGAAAATGAAAATATTAATAAATAAAAAAAGCAGATGGGTTAAAAACATTAATAAATTTAATATTATTTCAAACAATAATAAATTTAATAAGTACAATAGAATGTACGAATGCTTAAAAAAATAAGTGCAGCAAGCAGTTAAGTTACTACAGTTCACAATTTTTAGTAAATTGGTGATTTTTAAAAAAAAATTATATACATATAACAAAGAGTTTTCTTATATTAAAAAAAGATATCAAAATACTATTCGCCGAAATCTTGGTTTATTTCATTAAAACTATGTCATATTAGCTTTCACACTTTCAATATCATTAGAAACCTAATCTTTAACAATTATAAAAATTGTATAAAGTAACAATTTCTTCCTATTATGAACTTACTTGAGGCATCAAGGGAGGAGGGAGCAGCTCTTGTGCGGGATCAGAATCATCAATGTTGGCTTTCCTTGGTAAAATAATTAAAGGAGTTCTTTCCAACACATTATCAACTTCTTGTATAAGATTATCCTTGAAGAAAAGAAAACTAGATCAATTACAATCTCAAAAATAAAGACGATTCCTATTTTAACACACTCAATTATTCTTACATTTACGCTTTTCCTCACACCACATAACTCTCTAACACGTTCATTCATTATTTTATTAATTCTTCTCACACATAACACACCCCTAAGATTGTCCCTCTGAGCAGATTGTACCTTAGATCTATACCTTTTATTTCACTCTATAGTTTGACTACTATACATTAACACCGGTAACAGCAATTAAGACTTGGTTCTTTTGTTTTAACCAAGGATTTAATTGCACCAGCCAGCTTCCTACCATTCACAACTTACATACTATACAGTCTGCATCATCCGTTCCTTTTCCATCCAACATATAGCCTAAATATTTAAACTCTTGATACTTGTTCAAATTGCTCAACATCCAACATGATTCCACAACGAGGACTCTCCTCATTCATTACCATCATCTTACTCTATCCTACATTTACTTTCAAACCATTCTATCAATCCTCTCAAACTTACCTCAGATTCGCAACACAAAAACAAATCCTCAGCGTACAATAAGCCCGGCACCCTTAACTACTTACTACTACTACTTACTTACTACTACTTAACTTACTTAACTAATTCTTACGTCACCCCGTCCATATACAAATTAAATAGCCATGAAAACAATACATTCCTGTCTCACTCCACTATTAAAATAATAATATTTGAGTATTTTACTAGCATGCATTTTATCTTGTAACATCTATTACAACTAACAATAATAATATTTACTAATAAATTATTAAAGTAAAAAAATAAGTTGTACATCTTAAAAAAGATAAAGTATAAATAACTTATCACATGCACTAACCATTCAAACAGGGTTAAGTGAAACTTTTTATCTTGAATCAAAGAAGAGTAATTAAACTTTCCTTTTCAGCTTAAATAAGAAATCTACAATAAATAAATAATAAATTTACATTAAATTAACAAGTAAGTACCTTAAATTCCTCCATATTATTCATGATGGAGTCATAACTCTCAAGCATTTCGTTCAATCGTATTTCCAGGTCAGAGAGATTATCCAAATTTTGCTGCATAAGTTGGATTCCCTGTTGAATAAGATCAGTACATTGGAAATATTGCCTGTGACATTTCTACTCTCGATAAACAAAATTAATAGTGGGTAAAACTATACATTTGAAATTATAGCATAGTATTTGACAGGTAGTTCATGCATATAAAACACAAGAAAAAAATTCTAATCTATACCAAGAGTTTATATATTTTCAAAATATATAGTTTATTTAATCTATTATTTAACCACTACATTGTAATTTGTAAAACAAATTAAAAGATTAATATAACTAATGCAAGAGTGTCGAGAAATTTTTACAGAAAACATGGGCACGTCTAAAGTGTTCTTATTAAGTTGTAGTCAAATGAGAGTAGGTCTGGAAAGTCAGTCAGTAGGAAGAAACAAATTTAGTGCTAGTGGAGTAAATGAAAATTTACTGACTATAAAAGTACATAGTTTCATTATTCATAACATTAAGTACATTAAGAAACTATTACTTTGTTATAACAAATAAATAAATATTTAGCTGCCAAAATATACCTTAAAGTTTTTTTGCATTTTATATATTTAATATTATGTTGTAGTCGTTTCAGTTAACTTTATTAACAAAGTATATGTTAAGTTTTAGCTTCTTAAAATTTTCAATTACCAATAAAAAACATTAGAATAGTTACAACCATTAGCATCAAATTTTTTTCAGGCCGAGTTCTGAAATCAGCATGATGATTCATGTGATTGTGATTAAGCCAACTTATGTATTATCATCATAGCAGATATAGGGTCATAGTCAGAAGTAAAAGATTTGAAGAGTCCGAGTAAGTCGAGAGGTTTGGTGTCTTCAAGCCTCTGCAAAAATAAACAAGCTTGTTTGTGTAGAAATAACACATTACTATATATATTATGAATATATATAATATATATATAATAATATATTAATATATATATATATATATATATATGATATATATATATTATATAATATAGAAATTAATTACGTATACATAGAAATTAAACTATTTACTATATATAGATATATATATTAAAACTTCCTTTTACGTGCTTTATCCTCTTCTAAGAGGGCAACACGGGCGGCTACAGGAAACGAACGTTAAGGCCGCTATCCAAGCCCTGTTCCACACGTGGTTCGCAAACAAAGTTTTAATTCTTCCACAAATATATATATATATATATATATATATATATATTATATATATATATAGTTATATAACTATTATATATATATAGTATTATATAATATAATATATATCTAATATATAACAAAACATTCATCATCTACCTTTTTTCCCCAAGACTGGGGGTAAGGTGCATGACATGCACCATTAACAGAAAAGTAGGAGCACGAGGAGTTCTGAAGCATGGACTGTAGAAGTATTCCCGGGTTCTTCTATAACTCATCGTGCGTAGTGGTCAAACACTTTGCACGCTCATCTGCTAGCGTCAGGAGTCGAATCCCGTAGCATGTGAAAAACACATCAGGGTGTTTTATTACATGAATATGATGCAGGTTATTGCAATTTCTATGTATTTCTTAATCACCTGTCCCTAGTATTCCTTCCCCATGCGCGGTACCTGTTTGACCCTACGCTCGAGTGTGAGCCGGGAGGAGCACGAGAGTACCTGACGCGTGAACAGCAGAAGTTATCCCGGGTTCTTCTTTTAGCTCATCGTGTTTAGTGGTCAAACACTGCACGCTTATCTGCTAGGGTCCAGGATCGAATCCCAGCATGGTGAAAATACATCAGGGGTGTTTTATTACTATGAATATGATTGCAGGTTATGCAATTTCTATGTATTTCTTAATCCCCGGTCAATAGTATTCTTCCTGTGCGGTGCTCCGTTTGATCCTACGCCCGAGTGTGAAGGGAGGAGCACGAGGAGTACTGAAGCGTGGACAGTAGAAGTATTTCCGGGTTCTTCTTTTAGCTCATCGTGGCGTAGTGGTCAAACACTTTGCACGCTCATCTGCTAGGGTCCAGGATCGAATCCCAGCATGGTGAAAATACATCAGGGTGTATTTACAAATACATATAATTGCAGGTTATTGCAATTTTATGTATTTCTTAGTCCGGTTCCTAGAGGTTTCACATGTGCGGGTACCCTGTTTGCCCTAAACGCCGCATGTTGAGCGCGAGAGCACGAGGAGTATGAAGCGTTGGACAGTAGAAGATTCCCGGTTTCTTCTTTTAGCTCATCCGTGGCGTAGTGGTCAAACACTTTTGCCCACGCGATCTGCTAGCGTCCAGATCGTAATCCCCAGCATGGTGAAAGAACACATCAGCGGGGGTTTTAATACTAATGAATATGAATTGCAGGTTTGCAATTTCTATGTATTTCTTAATCACCTGTCCCTAGTATTCTTCCCCATGCGCGGTACCCTGTTTGACCCTACGCTCGAGTGTGAGCGGGAGGAGCACGAGGAGTACTGAAGCGTGGACAGTAAAAGATTCCCGGGCTCTTCTTTTAGCTCATCGTGGCGTAGTGGTCAAAACAACTTTGCCACGCTCATCTGCTCAGGTTCCAGATCGAATCCCTAGCATGGTGAAAAATACATCAGGGGTATTTTATTACTATATATGATTGCATCTTATTGCAATTTTTATTATTTCTTAGTCCCCGGTTCCTAGTATTTTTCACCATGTGCGGACCCTGTTTGGCCCTAACGCCCGAGTGTGAGCGGGAGGAGCGCACGAGAAGACTGAAGCGTGGTACAGTAGAAGTATTCCCGGGTTCTTCTTTAGCTCATCGTGGCCGTAGTGGTCCAAACACTTTGCACGCTTCATCTGCTAGGCGTCCAGGATCTAATCCCAGCATGGTGAAAAACACATCAGGCGGTTATTACTATTGAAATGATTGCAGTTTATTGCAAATTCTATGTATTCTAAATCACCTGTTCCCTAGATTCTTCCCCATGCGCGTTACCCTGTTTGACCCTACGCTCGAGTGTGAGCGGAGGAGCACGAATCGACATCAGACAGTAGAATTATTCCGGGGTCTTCTTTTAGCTCATCGTGGTTTAGGGTAACGCTCTT
>JABUQX010048765.1:0-7500 GCA_015478945.1 Trachelipus rathkii | reverse complement strand
AAAACTCTTTGTTATATGTATATAATTTTTTTTTAAAAATCACCAATTTACTAAAAATTGTGAACTGTAGTAACTTAACTGCTTGCTGCACTTATTTTTTTAAGCATTCGTACATTCTATTGTACTTATTAAATTTATTATTGTTTGAAATAATATTAAATTTATTAATGTTTTTAACCCATCTGCTTTTTTTATTTATTAATATTTTCATTTTCTTTGTAGAGTTTGAAAACAGAAGAGAAGCATCAAGATTCACATGACGGATCATCTAGTCTCGTCTTGCCATTTGATGGGTTAAAAACTCCAGAACAAATGCTTGATTCTGGTACTGCAACTCCGTTATTGTCATCGGATATTTTGGCTGCCCAAGAGTCATTAAATTTTCTTCAAGGTTTGGAAGCTTCTTACGTTGACGGTTTTTCTGGATTAGATAATATATATATTCAGTTGTCCGTTGATTTAGATTCTTTTCCAACCTCAAGTGATTCATTTTCGAAGATATATTCACTATTGAACACAAGTTATAAGAACAGTCTTTTGACCCTTATGCTTCCTTAGATTCAAGTTTGAGTAGTGATAAATATTCAAAGAATAAATCAATTGTGGATGCAAGAGAAAATGAAGATTATTTACCATTATCATCATCAATTCGGCAGTCAAATGTTTCTTTTAGTTTGAATAAGTCTCCACAATCTGATTGTACCCCAGCTTATATTGGTTTTAGTGCACAAGGGGAGCGCATTCCAAGTATTCAATGTGCTGCAGAATTCTCACACTATGAAGCAACTCCCCTTGATCCTCTTTCCCCTTCTCTGGACTGCCCCACAACTCACACTAGTTCCTATCTCTAATACTGAATCTAAAATTTATTTTAGAAAGACTGTTCACAACTCGGCTTCATTAGGAAATGTAATGAGTGGAATTGTTGATACGTTTGATAACCTGATGTAATAATATTTTTTACTTATTTTGAATATTTTGTTAATATGAATTTTATTTTAATGTTTATTTGTAAAGTACAAAATCCGTTGTACCCAGTAAAAGACATGTAGGAACTTCATTATTAAACTTTTTGACGGACAGCGTGGTTGTCCATTGACCAATTCTAAACAACTTGTTGAGAAGTGCTGGGAAAACTCCTAATATAAATTACTGTATATACTTTTCCTTACGATTCGACTTCAAGATGTGCGCTGGCGTAATGTGAGAATATTTAAGATTTTGAAGTTTGAACTCGTTTGAAGTGGTCTGCATTTAAAAGTTTTATATTTCAATGGTTTTACGTTGAGTATTTAATGATAATTAACGGTGCTTGAAATACACAGTACTATTTGAGAGAATAAAGGAAACCAAATTTGACGTAATTCAAGTAATAAGGAATGAATACTTTAGTTTGTTTTAATAAATAATGACTGAAAATAATGAGTAATTACTACTTATCTTTTTATGAACAAAGTATGTATGTAAGTTGCAGCTAATTAAGAAAGTTAGTTTACAAATATTAATGAAAGGCAAAAGCAGGGTAAAAGATTAAAATAAATAAATTCATTGAGATAATCTTGTGCCTGGGGAGGATTACTCTTTTAGATAATTAATGAAAAATGTGAATCTTTTTTTAACGTAGAACTGTAAGTGATTTTGTGTGAGAGTAATTGGGGGTGGGGGAAGTAGGGACTCAAATAGTAAGGTTACTATATAAGGGAATTGAAATAAAACTTGTAAAAGTTTTAAATATCAGACTCTAAGAAAGATTAAGAGAAAGTAACGGGACCAACGGTTTAAATGATGTATTAGAGTATGTACAACTCGAAAAGTGAACTAAGCAGTAGTGCTTTGCAATTGATAAAAACAATTATTAATAGTAATATAGTAACGATCCATAATTAACAGCTTTTTGAGGGAGGGAGGGAGCTTGAGAGAAAATAGGAAATAAAGCAAAATACGTGTACAGTATTTACAACTAATAGGTAAACTATATTGTAAGTAGTTCTAATTGGTATGATAGCAGGGTGTGTTTTGCTATTCCGAAAAAGTATTGTTGTAACGATCCAAAATTAGTCTTTTGTTTGAAAGGGAAGGGGAAAAATTGGGATATAAGGGGAAATAGAGTTCAAAGTTCTGTTGAACAAGAAAATTAGGCCCTAATTTGGAGATAAAGTGATCATATTGAATTAACGTCTAGAGGTGTTTGTAAATATATTTCAATATGCAATATAGGGACGACAAATGCTTAGTATTTATGAGTGATTTAAACTTCGTAATTTTTCCTATTCATTATCATTATTAGTATTCTTATTATTTATTATTATTATTAGTCATCATTATTATAGATTATTGATTATTATTATTATTATTATTATTATTATGTTTGCGAATATTTGCAGATTTATTTTAATTCTCTTTGCATACTTATATAAAATTGGTATTCTGATATTATAGTATTATATATAATATATATATAAATTATATAATATATACTCATATATAATAAATATAATATAATATATAATATATATTATATAATATATAGATATATATTATATAATATTATAATTATCATATATATATAATATTATATATATATAATATATATATTAATAATATATATATATATATTATATATATAATAATATATAAAATATATATATCATAAATATAATCATATATAAATATATAATAAATATATATATATAATAATATATATATATATATATATATATATATATATATAACTATATAATATATATATATATATATATATAATATATATATATATGTATTATATATATTATTATTATTATATTATATTTCTAGTTCGCTAAATATATTCAGATTTGTTAATATATGTATTTATTGTTTGTTCTAAGTGATATATTTAGTTCCTTTTATTTATGTTTAGAAAAATTATTTAAGTAATCATTCTCGTACTATACAGAATAGGGTTTCTGACACGGTGCGGTGCGGTACAGCGCCCAATTATAATGTCTCGGTGTGGTACGGAAATTTTGGTGCTCGATCAACTCTAATAATGCAGAGTTAACTGTCATATAAAAATCATAAAAGTTTATAATTATTGTTCCTTTTTCTACTTATCTAATTTTTAACATCTAAATCTATCTATTTATTAATTAAAGAGTATTGAAATAGTTATACTTAAATATGAAGTGTGATGATTCAACATTCAAAAAGGTACCTATAGGCAGTGATGAGTTGGCTAATTTTAACAGCCTGTTCTTCTTTGTCATAATAGTAAATAACCAGTTAGCTCTCCAGTTTATTCCAGCAGCAAAAGGGTTAGGTTAGGTTAGAACATGTTCGCTTTCCTGAAAAAAGTTTTAATGAACGGTTCTCGTAAACCGAGCGAAATTCACCAATTCCTATAAGCTTAATCAGTACCTAGTTCTATTATTCTTCATGTCTTAAGTTCGAAATATTTTTGAATTCATTACTGCTTAAACAAAATTTTAAGTTATTGTTTTCAGTCAGAATCATGGGTATCTAAAGATTTAATTGATTAAATAATATAGTAATATAAGTAAACAAGATATACCTTAAAATCTTTTATTTTCTTATGTATTTTAGATATCTTAAATGTATATTGTTTTTATGACGGTAATGTTAGCACAATCTCTTTTCAATGTATTATTTTATCTGCTAAAATATGTGCATTTGTATACTTTAAGCATAGATTAATAAATTGTTGCTTTTTATCTGTTATATTTTTTAAAGAATATTAAAGCTGTTTTATTAATATTTTGTTTCAGTCTCTATATTTATATCCAAAGGCAAGCAAGTCTGAAAAAATCTTTAATTTCCGTTAAGCCGCTCATCCAATTTTTCCGTACCGCTGATGGCCGTAGGTAATTTTGAATACTTTTTCTATTTGCAACGCCGTTAATCTTACCCTGAAAAGGTCAACAACCACCATTCGTTTGTAGATTTACTCTGCGTTGTAACAGGTAGCCAAAATGTTGAACCAGTGGAGCAAAATTTATCCTAATAGAGTAACATTTTAAGTCAATCTCCCATATGGTAATTCTTATACCAAATCTCATAGGAGTATTTGTAGGGATACTTTAAGGTAATTTGGCCTTTCCTTGTTTTTTTTTGGGGAGAAATTGGCTTGGTTGAAAATGAAACCGAAATATTGAGCTCAAATATTTCCCAACTTTCCATTTTCTTCTTCATAATATTCCATGAAGAAATAATTTAACGATAAAATTTTGTGTGATGATACATACTAAAGTAGGGTTAACTTAAATCTTATTTGAATTTTGGTAAATATTTTTAAAAAAATTTACAGGTTGTCCAAAAATCAATTTTTCGGAAAATCGGTAACTTTGGACCTTAATATCTCTGATGGGGTAAGGCTAAAAATCTGGAGAATTTTTCACACATGCTACATATATCTAGACTATGCCCTATCTAGATGTTCCTTCACTCAATATTGTTACTTTGATTGCTTGTTTTAAAAAACAGCCATCAAAAAATGCCAAAAAAAAAAAATTTTAAGTTGTGTTATGATATTATTATTATAGTATATAGTTCTGGCGATATACAGAAAGACCAAATGAAAAGGTGCATCAAGGAGAAATGAAAACAATGTTAAAAAAAATTTAATTTTAAGGTTTAATATTACTAAATAATGTACCATTATATCTACTGTAATGACAAAAAAATTAACTCAATAGACTTTTAAAAAGTTGATATATTATAAATATATATATATATAATATATATATCATATATATATATATATATAATACTATATATAATATATATATATAATATATATATATAATCTAATAATATAATATTATATAAATATATATACATAATATATAGTATTATATATAATATATTATATATATAATATATATATAAATAATATATATATATATATATATATAATAATATATATAATATATATATAAAATATATAATATATTAGCTCATCAAATAATTTCAATGGTTGAAAATTTGGCAAATCTCAAAAAGTCACCATTATATTTCTAAGACGGGAATTTGAAATTTTTGAAAGAAAGAAAGAAAAAACTTTCTGAAATGAATGCATAATCTGGAGATAACTCTGAATTTGCCTAATATATATCTACACGTACGTCAGTCCCAGACGAATTTCAAACTGGTATCAATTGGAGACACTTCACAATAAAAAAAAAATTTGGGGGAACAACCCGCCCAAAAAGCTGAACTTGAGGAGCACCATTCTTCTAATAGATTTGAAAAATATGATAAATTGTAAACAACATCTCTTTGTGCTTAATAAGTACTCTAAAAGTATTAAATCCTAGTTAGATATCAAATTGTTACCAATAAAGTAGAAAATATAGTAAATCATACTCATTTGCCTAAAGTGAAAAAGCTATTAAGTTTCTTTCCAGATGAAGTTGGTATGCCGTATATTAACAGACTCATTGATAAAAAAATTTTTTAAAACATTTTGCCATCACCAAAAAGATGCGCATAAAACGGAATGCATTTCTTTGCATCTTGCCACCGGAAAAATGCCTGTGATGGGGTTGGAGTATCAACAAAGCGCGAATTAAGCAAAGTCAGTTTACAAAGAACAACAACACACCAAATTCGTAATATGATCAAATATATTTCATTCTGCAAAGAGAAATAAGAGAATAACTACTTTCTTTTCGTAAAAGAAGAAGAAATTTGCTGATGAACACATGTGAAAGACTTTTAAAACGAGATGAGGAAAAGTGGTTTTGAAAGTAAGGGAACAAGAAACTGGTCATCACGAAAGGTTGACACCGATCATGAGACGAACATGTAATGAATGGTGTGCGATCCAACGCAAAAAACGGACGTGACGAAGACCTAGTGGTCAGCACCAAAAGGTGTCATTGAAGGGAGAAGAAATTGAACACAGGTGAGCTGTGACGTTAATCGAGTCAGTACCCAACGGATCGGTGCAAACCGGAGAGAAGAATATAACGAGTGTGTGTGGAGATCACTCTGAGAGGTGACATATATTCGAGCAAGAATATACACCTGACTATCGACCCAGAACCTGGCAGGTCAGCATGTCAGAGGCCGAGCGGGGATGATGAGCCAAGGAAAAAAGTAGGGAACGAAAAGACGGTCTGGGCTGAAATAAAAAATGGCCAGGTACAGGCAGAAACGACAACAGCGTCTATATACAAAGTTGCCGGAAGAAACGCTGCGCGACCGAACAAAGCACAGAGACAGCGCAAAGGAGAAGATAGAAGATATACGAGTAATAGATGAGCATACCGAGTCAGATAAGATAGAGAGAATAGAAGACGAAACGAGAGAGAGAAACGAACGAGAGGAGTATAAGAGATAACATGATAGAGACGAGTAGAAGAGAATAATGATATAGATAGAATAAGAAACAGAGATAGAGAGAAGAGGAGATGAGAGAAGAGAGAGATCAGAAGCGGGCCGCGCCTAAAGGGGGGCGAGGGCGCCTGCGCTATTGCGCCATGGCGGCCGGACAGTGCGCTCAGCCCTAGCGCCCAGTAGTGGGTGCACACGAGGCGCCCGAGCGCCTGAGCGCCTATGCCCTGGGCGCCCGGGTCACGTGCGCCGGCCTCAGGGGATGGCGAACAGGAGCGGCAAAGTAAAACGGGAGCAATAAAAGCAGCTTGATAGGAAGAAAAACACACGAAGGAAGGTGTGAAGGAAAACACCGGAAGCGATATGAGCACCACGCCTGGCGTCCTCCGATGGCCGGGTAGGTCAGGTGGGCCCCAGAGAGTCAGCGCGGAGCGCGGGACAGGAAGGGGAAAATGCGCAGAGCCCAGATGCCCAAAGTGGTGAGGAAAAACGGTACAACCAGGTAAGCATGATAGAGAGGTATGACAGAACGAGAGATAATAAGATACAAGATAAGAAAAAGAAACATCAAAGAGACTTTCTTTTTCGAAATAAATATTGCCATGTATATTCTAATGTATAGAATTTACATTGACAATTTATATATATTGAATAAAAGAAACCATTTTTATTATAAAAACATTTTTCGAGCGATAACACACTAATAATAAACTGTAACTAGGAAAGTTACAGGAACCTAATTATTCTTATATATATTGTTATATGTTAAATATTGAACATATTATTTATTTTTTAATACGATGAGGAGTGAGGATGAAATGAAACTTAAAACTTTATATACTTTAAATACTTATTATATAAATTATGAAAAACTTATTATATATTTATATATCTATAATGAAGATAATAATTGTAGTGTGTAAGAAATTATAGAAGATAATGAGAAAAATTCAGATAGAGGTGTCTGAATATAATTAAATAAAATTCATATTTTGATATGAGTATGATTAATATATATTTATGTATGACTATGTATAAACATATTATAGATAGTATATCATAATATACTATATAACCGTAAAATTATTTAACTTAAAAATTACATGTTATATTAGGTGTTCTAAAAGCAATATATATATGTTTTACTACTCGGGTTTTGTGAGCAAG
>JABUQX010048763.1:5000-22925 GCA_015478945.1 Trachelipus rathkii | reverse complement strand
CCCCCCCTTGCAAATATTAAAAATTATTTTAAATGAAAGCATATATTCTTATACACCCTACATTCAGATATATGTGGTATCTTACTATAATTAGAGGATATATGTGTGAGAGTATAAGAAATATTCCCTTATCATATATATGAAAAAGCTGTATATACTATATCGTTGAGCGTGTTTTTCTTAATATATACGTTACCGCGTGGCTAGGCAGATTATGTGAGCGAGGGTCTGATACTGAGTATAGTCAGACTCCCAGTTTATATAAGACTCGGTGAAGCGTGCGGGGTGACTATAATAATAGCAGACAGAGGGTTTCACTTGTACACTGAAGTTATTGTGAGAGCTTAATAAGTAATATCAAATGGCACACTGTCAATATATGAGATATATTAGTATTTGGAGGTATTATACGTTAACTTTGGAAGCTTGTAATACTACATCTCCAAGATTAAATTATAAAATACGAATATTATATAAAAAATTGAACGTTACTTTTGTTCTATTTATTTTGTTGGCTTACTTCGAGATTTGCGCACAAGGATTTATATATTTTTCAGATCATATTTATTTAATTGTTTATAGATTCTCAGGGTAAATTTAATTTATATATTGCTGTATTTATATCAATATTACATTATTTATACATACTATATATACTAGTATATAATATATATATATTAATATGAAAAGGATATATATAATCATATAATAATAAATGATATAAATAATATATTACTAAATACCATAATATTTTACTAAATAGCAATAGATAATATTTTAAACTCATATAATATTATAATATATATATAAATAGTAATAAATTATTAGTTATGATATTGAATTATAATATATTAATAATATATATATTTTAATATAAGTATATAAGTCGCGTGAGTGATATATATATCACTATATCAATAACTCTATAGAGTCAGAGAAGTGTTCTAAAACAGTACAATTACACCTGTTAATTGCTTTGCGAATGGTGACAGCACATACAGTAAAACTAATTTGCCTTGGGATACTAAAAATGTAATGAATCTCTCAAAGTGGTAGGTAGGTTTTATCTTCCATTTACTTATTTTTATTTTACTTTTTTGGTGAAGTTTTTTTATTTTTTGTCTACGGAAAATAATAACAAATCAAGAGCTCACATAAATTTTCTTGTAAACAATCTTACAGCATATATTTTCATCTCAATTTACATTTAACTCGGCAATAGCTCAGACTCCTTAATAACGACCGTTGAAAAACGAATAAATTGTGAACAATACATAATCTTCATTTACATTATAGTTTTGATATTATAAGATATAGATTTTTTTTTTCACAAAAAGAATATATATTGATATTTTTTTTATAATATTTTATGAATATTATGAAAGATATTCAAAAAGAAAATCGATTTATAATATTGAAGATGATTACAAATAAATATATAGAAGAATGTAAAATATTGAGGAAATATGTGTTGAATGAAAAGGTATATAAATAAAATAAAAACTCTTTTCTGAAAGTGAAGAATGTACAATGTGTATATATGGGTAATAATTTATTTTATGTTATAATTGTTATGTTACTTGTAATACGTAAGCCTTTCTACTCATAAATTGTTTCCCTCGCACAAGATTAGCAATGACGTCGGCTCTCTTCTGTCCTCGGTGTAGATCGACAGGGGGACGAGAACTTCCTTCTACCACCATTCTGTTCTCTCCCCGGTCGCGCATTTCCTCGCTAAGCCACCCTAATTGGAGAGATATATAAAAGAAATATATTCTTAATTCGTTTATTCGATAAATCGGATATAAAAAAAAAAAAAACAAAAAAAAAAATATATAAACACAACAACCCCTCCTATATAGCGCATTTCTCTCTGCTGTATTGCCGAATATAAGCTACATTTCTCTATATTTAATGTCCAGTTGGCACGTTCGTCGCTAGTATACTCATGCACTAGTCAAGCTTTATTAGCAACACTACGTGTGCTCCATATTAAATAAATAAATAAAATAGTATTAAAATTTTCTCACTTTCAATAAATAATACTTACGTATATTTAGATATATCATTATATATATTTACTAGATGTTAATAATAATAATTATACTCATTATTATTATTATCATAATTATAGCATTATTATATATATTAAAACTGTATATAACAAATATAGTACTATACTAATATCGTATTTAAAGTAATTAATATATTAATTATTAAGTTATGATAGATATATATAGATATACTATAAGTCATTCATTTCAAAGCTGTGGCAGCGTCCATAGATAGAATATTAATTTTTCGAGTTCCAAAGCATTGCCCGACTATCCTTATGTGCCAGACCAGGACTCTTAGATGCGCGCCTATAGCAGCACTATCTTGCGGTACACGTATAATTTTGCGCTCAATTCCACCATTCAATGCGTGCTCTTTCCTAGACTCACTAGCACCTGCCTCATATGCGAGTCGTGTGTGCGTGCGCTCCTACAGACATTTTCGCTTCTTAGTGGGTATGTTCTCGTCCTTAATAAAATGTTAGTTTGGCCTAAAGTAGAGAAACTTTTATGTGGTGCGCTAATTAAAAGCTCATGACTATTTTTAAGGTCAATGAAGAAAAGCACAGACTTATTAAATTTTCATAGTGAATTAAAGATCTATCTCGTTAGAGACTAATATCTATCTACACTCTATTTGCCTCTCGCATGTCTAGTTGTATCTAATTGTATATTTGCCCAGGTTGGTTCAGCTCGATCTGCTCAAAAATTGAAAATCCAGACCATAGTTGCCAATTTGATGTTATTGTTTCAATGATATACTCGTGATCTATCCAGTTATTTACATATATTATTTTCTACGAAATTATTTATATATTAAAGTAATATAAGTTCAATGGTTGAGAATTCCTGCATTTATATCACTATTTATGTATATTTAATATATATTTTAACATTCCATACTCGTTTATTATTTATTGTATAAAAATAAATATTTATAAATACAGAATAAATATTTATGTGTAATAATAGCCTGTTATAATTATAATCAAGTGAAATAAAAGTTTGTGAATGCTTGATATATACGTATAAATTCCTTCCCTAAGCTATTGCTAACTGTAGAGTAGTTATAAGAGTGAGGTAGTAGGTGAGTCATTATTGTGTAAGACATTTCTTAGTGGAGTAATGAACGACACTAAAAACTACTCAATGCTTGATAATTATAACTGAAAATAATGTTTAACCTAACAGTAGTATATTATAATACTAGTGTAAACGATTAAAAGCATCTCATGAATACTGATAAAATCTAGCTTTAATTCAGAAATCCTTAGAATATTATTGAGTATATTGTATTCTATACAACATATATTTAATAGAGATGTGACAATAGTAATTGCTCGAGAAGCTTCTAAAGAGTTCTAATATTTTCTTCAGCTTCAAATAAAAATGGCTTTGTTCCTGTCATAGGCGCGGCTATAGGCGCAGAGAATTTGGCTGTGCGCCTTTGCTTTTTAAAAATTTTGCTTTTGTCTAATACCAAATCATACAAGAATTCGTTCTTGCTGACTAATAGTGCAGCCATATTACGAGCAACATTATTATAAAAAAAACAGAAATATTAGAATAAAAGATGCAGACATAAGGCAGAGCAATAGGACAAACATTAGACAGACAATATAAAAAAGAAACTTGCGGTGTGTCTCGAGACGAGCTCATATCGTCCACAGCTCTGAGTTTTAACTATTTATAGTATAGTATTATACCTAATATTATATATTTTTATTATATATTTCTTTAATACTTGGAATAGTGAGGGGATAAGATAAGGTTTATAAAATTGAATTTTATTCATATTTTATAGTATATAAGTTAATATTTATCATTGTATAAAATTGCCATCCCTGTTTTTTAGTATTAAATAATCAATATATATTACTCATTACTTGATAATCTGGAGTCAGAGATTATGCTTATATTACATGCTAGCACAGTATTGTATACGCTAAATGTGCAGCAAACCTCGTCTCATAAGCGTTTCAAGCAATCAGGGTTGACATACATAACTAAATTTGGGTGAATAATATCTAAGCCAGAACAAAATAAACAATGTGAAAGTAATCGTTTTTATTTTTTTTGTTCTTTTGTGCTTTTTATATAGTTTTCTCTCTTTTTTGTTATATATTATTGGATGAGACTAAAAATTGATTTATTTGTTACATTTCTAGGACCCGAGCAAAGGTATGAGGCGAGAGTGCAGGATCTTCGTCGTAGTGCAAACCTCAGAACCACGGTGATAGCGACGGGGGTGGGAGTATCGCGCCCCTCCCGTGAGAGGTAATGGATCTCCGGTATAACGCACATCGTCTCTGATTATTTGGAGTGCTTTGGGTGTCGCGGGGTTCCTGGCCGACTCAATACCCTCTCCGCTGCAGTGCAGTGAAAAGGTGTACGCTCCTCCTCGTATCCACCGTCAGCTTCGAGCCGGCAAGAATATTGAGTGAAATAATTTGTGTTTAGGATTATTTATTATGAGAAGTTTAACATAATATTCTTAAGAGTTGATTGTATATTTATATATAGGGTGCTCAGGCGACGGGGTAAGAGAGGTATGAAGGAGGACGTTCATACCCCGAGTTAGAGATGGAGACCTACAAATGGGGTGCGAGAAGGAAGCAGGAACCATACAGCGCCAAGGTCGCGACACCGGAGAATTGACACAAAAGAGAGCAAGGAGGAGTTCGCATAAGGAGAGCACATCCGCGCCGATGCGTTCAGTAAGGAAGTGAGGATGGATATATTAAGTCGACGCCCCGTACTGGTCCCGAGCCCAGTGGACGAGTGGCACGGAGAGAGAGATACCCTCGGCGACTTCCTGCCATATTCTTTGCGGATGGAACACATCTATATCGAGGATATATACTTTAGCTTTAGACAATAAAAATAAATATCTACTTCCAAAAAATAAGAAAAACACAAAGTGATAAAAATACAAAACAAAAGAAAAAAATGTTATAAAAGTACATTATCTTTGGAATTACTCGTGAAATGATCAATAGAATGGAGGGTGAGATTGTGACTGGCTGAATATGGGAAGTTGTGTTAGACTGAGCATAGGACTACTCTTAGATGTAGCTATAAATAGTTTGCTCTCTCAGCGTTAGGACCTGCCGTTTCTCTAGCTAATACTGTGAGCAGTTACATAGAAGAATCGTGACCATCTACTAAGTGAAAATATACAGTATGAAAGTAACCACTCATTATATATATATATATTGATAATATAAATAGGGTAAGGGATTAGAGGGAGTGTATCCTGTAAATAAGGTAGGGGAGAGGATTGCTCAGGTGACCTAATACCTTACAGACATGGTATGAAAAGATTAATATATGATATGATTATTTTGGTTGAAAGAGTTAAGAGTGACTGAATGTGAGTATATGATTTAAATTGTTGATAAGTACAATATGGAGTAAAATTAACAATAGCGAGCAGTATAGAATCTAAATTTTTTATTATATATCATTTGTATTATGAAGTTAAATGAAATAATGAAAATGTGGTTAACATTATTAATTTTAAGGTTTTAATGTAGGTCTATAGCAACAATGATCGACACAAATAAATAAATATTTATACAGCGTGTGAAATAATAACTAAACTAAAAGTAAATAAAGAAATTCTCTCTTTCAAAGTAAAATCAATTTACGAAAAGGTGCTCTACAAAAAAATAAAATCAAATACAATAATAGTGAGGTTCTGTGTTAGGTTATAGCTCTACTATATATGAATAATACGTATAAAATTTTATATTGTATTAGAATTGATAAGTAAAAGAATCGTGAAGGATATACACTCCAGACCTTTCCTCATAGCTAAATTTGATGTAATTTGAGGACTCCTATGAGCTTATTAATAGTTGTGAGCTTAATGAATGCGGCTATTAGGTAAGTGTGTTAGTTTCCGGTAATTATGACATATTTTATTTGAAGTTTTTGTGTTTATCGAGAAGATATGTTGATTATTTTGGTTCTCTCTGAGCAGAGGTTAAAGAACTTAATATGTGCGGGTAGGTCGAATGAGTGAAAAACTTTTATTTGTGGGAGAGGATGAGAAGTAAGTGGATGGTGTCGTATGTGAGAGAGGTGACTGAAGTGGGAGATTCGTGGTTGGATACAAGAATCATGAATAGCTCATTGAGAACCCATCTAATTGATTGGTGAGTGATAGTCATGAGGAGGATAGAAATAATATAATGGTTTTGAATTGTTTCTTTATATTTGTTACAAAAGCCATACTGGCAATAATATATAAGATTGGAGATTAAAGGTGAAATCTTTATGGGCTAAGGGAAGTGTTTGATGTTAGTGATATGTTGTTCATTGGGGTTGGTATAAGCTTTTATAACTAGAGTGAGATATATGCAAAAAGTATGTTGAGCAAGGGTTGAGTGGAAGCAAGAGAGTTAAGGAATGGTGGTGTGTAAGTAAAGAGTGCGGGATAGTAGAGATCAATACTATAGCGTATGAGGTACGTGCGACAAATGGAAGTACGAGTATACTGTATAGTTATGTGTAATAGTTTTATATCTGCGGTAAGTATGTTGTAGGACAAATTGTGTAAGAAGGTATGAATCTCCTTGATGCAAGCAATCCAAGTTGGTGTATAGATTGATAGAGGTAATGAAAGTGATAGTGTAGGACAGTGGCAGGAAGGTTGTTTAGGGGGGTGGCAAAGTGTGAGAATAGTGCTTTAGAGATGAGAGATATAATAGAGTGATCGATGATAGAGAGTTCGTGGGATTCTAATAAGAGGGTATACCGTATTAGTCAATCAGGTTGATGTGTGTGTTATTGTGAGATGTGGCGAATCTTGAAGAGGAGTTTAGAGGACTAGTGATAGGACATTCTGGAAGGTTGTGACGTAGTAGTAAGAGATATAAAGTGGCGTATATGTGAACGAGTCAAAGTATCAAGATGAGTATAAGAAGTGGCTCATATGGTATATGCGTTGTGGAAGTGAGGACAGGAGCCTGCTTAGTGTTGAATTGTAGATAGCGTATGAGTAAGCACGCAATTATATGAGGAAAAAAGTGTCTAATTTAAATATTATTTAGAGTTATATGATTGTGGAGACTGAATTAAAATGGGAAGGTGGACGATTGAGGTCAGAGGTGTAGTAGGATGTAAATTCGGAAGTAGAGAGTCGTCTAACTATAGTAGTAATGAGAGTATATCTCTCTAGTAATCGCTTGGGATTGAATAGTGAGATGGGTGACTAATGTGTTTTGACATTCTGGACTTAAAGGATGGATGATAGGGGTCTTTACATGAGCACTGGGTATGTAATAATGGAAAAAACCGTTGTTAATGTAATAGTAGTGGGAACTATGGTGGTCGTGAAGTTGAGAGATATTTGGAGGTTATAATCTATAATTTATCACAACTCATGTACAGAAAAAGTGGTAATTAGTGGGAAGCTCACAGTGCGTGATGTGGAAGATGTTAGGTGTGATACAAGAGAATTATATGATAAAAGAGTATGTTTAGAGAAATGTACGCACAATTTAGTGAGAGATATAGAGAGATCTTGCGTGAGGTGTGATTAAGGATCTAGGATGAGGATGAAGAATATGAATTGAGAAATGAGGAATGAGAAATATGGATTGAGATTAAGGATCTACAGTAGAATGAGGGATGAGGAATAATGGGAATTGATTAGTGTTGTACATTGTTCAATACTCTGCGTGGCTCGCGCGACTAAATTCAGGATAGGTGAGATGAGTCATTAATGAAATAATAATTTTGCATATAGAGATAATTCTTTAAGGGTAGTGTCATATTTTCTGAGATAAAAACTGTGTAATGTAATGATCTAGAAAAAAATAGTAATAAGAGAGACCTTGTGGAAGCGCGAGATAAATTTAGCTTGGAGTTTTGGCAAGAGAGGCTCTCTCATGAGAGTATACAGTCTATACAATCATGCACACATTAGTGTCTTCGACTAGAATATATGAGAGAGTTGATTTAATATTAAATTTGGTATGGGTTTGTATCTCTATTATCGAATGGTATATTTACTTTACATGGTACATGGAAGTTATGTAAGAGTTAGATAAGATCTGCCGAAACTAGGGCACAAGAGGAAAAAGAACACCAACCACGATAGAAAAACGAGACTTAGAGTGCATGAAGTTGTGAAGGGGATTGTAATTCGTAAGACATAAATGTTTTTTTTTTACTTAACACAATTAAAAAACCCCCCCAACCCAAAAAAAAGGAAAGAAAATAACTAATTATAACTTTTATAAAATCTGAGTAACGCAATTTTAAAAACTCACTTCAGAAAGAGGGATGAAGTAAGCAGAATAATGGAATATTACTACCACCTATACAAACCAACACTCAGGACACAACGAACAGCAGTGGCGACAGCCCCCCCCTCCACAGAAATTATGTAAATCAAATTTTTCAAAAATAAGCATTGAAAATTATGAGTAAAAACAGTGAAACATAAAAAATGGTAGCTCACTTCCGATTATTCACTTTCACCACGTCCTTATTATAAGTTGGTAAAGTGTAATCCAGAGACATAGTAACAACAAATAAGTCTAAGCTATCTTCCCTAACCATGTAGTGTTGTCGATTATTTATTGTTGTATTAATGCCATACTGTTAAGATTGAATCTTTTATGTTCTGTTAATGATTAAAAGGTATTCTTTTCATGTTTCAACTAACTAATAATTCTCTCAGTCTCTATGCATTGCTCTATGTATTTATACTTCATCTTTTGACATAATGATTAGCAATCACCCTTACACTCTATATTCAAACTAGTTTAGGATACCCTTAGCATATTTAACTTGACTCAACATAAAATTCTCACAATAAACAAAATTACATAAAATGTGTAATGAATGCGAAATGTTATTGGTATAATTTGAAGCGAGAGAAGGAATTAGAGAAGATAATAGAATGGAAGGAGAATCAATAGAAAAACAATAGAGAATAGGAAGTAAGTGTATAATAACAGGAGAGACTGGTCGCCAATGGAATCAAATGGAGACATATTATACTGTTCAATCTTTTCAAGTTTCATATTATACTTTAAAATGTTTTTCTTATTAAGTATGCTCTATTTGTAATAAAAATTTAAACAATAAAATAAAATAATCGAGTAAAATAAGTTGGAAGCAACGGTATGTAAATTAAAAGGAGATATATAACAGAATAAATGAAAATAAAAATTTCAAAAGAAGGGTAGTTTGGTTTAAACCAACTAAAATCCATTATTTTCTCGTACTACATATGCTACATAAATTCACATTTCCTATTGTAATTTAAATTTTTTTAAAATCATTATTATAAACAGAATAATAAGGAAAAGTATGAGAAAGCACTTGCAATAAGTCAGTTGAGGTGTGAACAAAATGAAACTGAGCAAATCTGGACGCAAATGAAGGAAGCCATTGTTAATAGTGCAAGAGAAATATGTGGGTGCCCTAAGTAGGAATTAAGAATGTCGATAATGAAGAGGTCATGCAAGTGGTGGGGGATGGGGGGGAATGTGCTGAGGTTTGGAAAGAAAGGGGCAAGGAAAAATAAAGGAAGGAAAGATAAAAGTTTCATACCTATGAGAAAAGGAGGTAAATGAAGTATGGAAGGAGGATGAATGAAGACCTACAAGGGAATAGGAAGCTGTTCCGGAAGTACGAAAGGTTTAAAGAAAGAGAGAGAATAAGGAGAATCTTCATAGAATAATGAATAGAGAGATGGTGCTTACGTGAGAAGAGTGTGGAGGAACATTTCAAAAATCTGCATAACATCGACAGTGATAAATCAGCAGGTATAGATGAAATTACTCGTGAAATGATCAAGAATGGAGGTGAGATTGTGACTGACTGAATATGGAAGTTGTGTATCAAGGTATTTGTGGGTGTAATTCCGGAGGACTGGAGGAGAGCAGTGAAAATACCCTTGTATAAAGGTAAGGGTGAAAAGGGGAACTGTATAAATTGTAAGGGAATTAGTTTGTTGAGTATTGTATGAAAGATATATGCTGATATTTTGGTTGAAAGAGTGAGTCAAGTGACTGAGGGGTTAATTGTTGAAGAAAAAGGTACATTTAGAAGTGGAAGAAGATGTATAGATCAATTTTTTACATTAAAATGAGTAAGAAAATGAGAAAAGAGGTAACTTTATTTAGGTTTTATGAACCTGCAACAGGCGTATAACAGGATTAATAGGGAAGCTCAGTGGCAGGTGTTAATAATATATGGTGTTGGTGGTAGTCTTTTGAATAAAATTAAAAGAATGAATGTTGAAAGTGAGGATCGTGAAGGAATACATGGAGTGAGAGTGATGGTTTACTATTAATAGTGGACTGAGGCAAGGATGTGTTATGTTTCCATGGCTATTTAATTTGTATATCGATGTGGTGGTAAAAGAACTTAAGGTAGGAGTGGCAGGGGAGTGTTAGACTGATGGAGAATCGAAGAGAAAAGAGTGCCCTTCTTATTGCATGCAGATGATTTGGTTCGTGTGGTGAATCTGAAGAAAGATTGAGAGGATTGGTAAGGAAGTTTGACATGGTGTATATAAAAGGAATGGTTTGAAAGCAAAGGTGGAAAAGAGTAAGGTAATGGTGGTGGGTAAGGAGAGTGCGGAATGTGAAATCATTTTGGATAGTAGGCAACTGGAACAAGTACCGGAGCTAGAATATTTAGGCTATATGTTGGATGAAAAGGAAACTGGTGATGCAGTGTAGTAGGAAAGTAACGAGTGGTAGGAAGGCGGCTGGTGCAATTAAATCTTTGGTGAATTTTAAGTGCCCTAAAGTTCTGCATGAGGGTTATGTTGCAACCGGAATTATTGTAAGGTAGCGATACTAAGGTGTGGAATAAGAGGTATAGATCTAAGATGCAGTCTGTTAAGATGGATAATCTTAGGTGAGGTGTTAGGTGTGAAAAGAATTGATAAAATAAGGAATGTGGGGATTATTGAGAAGTGTGGTGTGACGAAAGGCATGAATGAGAGAATAAATAGTGGTTTAAAGGTGGTTTGGTCATATGGAAAGGATGGATGATAGTTGACTGGTAAAGGGAATGTATAATGGTGGGAGTGTTTTGGAAGTGACGTGCTTTGTGACCAAAGAAAAAATGGAATTAAGTCAGTAAAAGTGTCTGAAGAAAAGGAATGTAAATTTAGCACAACTGAGAAGAATGGTGCATAACAAGAGTGATGAATGGTGTGGTTTTGTGAGGGGGGGGGGGTCATGGTTATTGGCCTGGCCCCAGAGGATGAACCCCTGACATTGACGAGATCCCACAGTGGGTGACTGTTACGGTGTGTGAAACCTCAGGGCCAATTTTGGCCGTGGTCTCGCACGCGTGCGTGTATGTGTGTAGGGGTGTGGGTTCTTCAACTTAGAACATGGACTACTTAACTATTGTTTCTGGTGAAAGTTTACACACCCCAATCCCAGTTATGAGGAACCAAGGGGGGGGGGGTTGATTATTATACTTATATGCAAAAAAAAATATCTGATAAAATATCTTATTATATTATTAAAATAGGATTTGCAAAACTTTGATTTGAACTTCAATTTGGATTCAGCATAAAATCTGGACTCGAACTTGGTCCTAAAAAATGGACTCGGTACATCACTAACATATACAAATTATTTATTATAATAATAATAATAATAATAATAATAATAATAATAATAATAACTAATAATAATAAATTAATAATAATAGTAATAGTAATTAATAATAATAATAATAATAATAATAATAATAATAATAATAATAATAATAATAAAATAATACCTGAGCCAAAATAAATCTCTCTTCAGCAATTGCATCAGGATCTGCAAGGTAACCACGATTCTTTGGATCACTATAGTACTCGATCAAACTCTGAGGTGGAAGCATTCGCTTTCTGATTGGTTTCCCTGGAAAAATCAATACACGAGATTTTTTTTAATTAAACATACAAAATCAAATATGTTAATGATTAAAAAATTTTGTGCAATGAATTGTAATAAAACAAAGGTATATATAAACTATATATTCTTCAAAATTCAAACAGGAATTTTTTAAAAAAAACTTTTTTTTTTTTTTTTAAATATAAAAAAAATAGGAGCACTTTAGATACCTAATATAAACCAAAATTATAGTTTACAGATTCTCAGTTTTACTAGCCAAATCATACTAATTAGGTAAATTGGTCTAAGCCAGTGGTCAATGAACTTTATTTGGACATTACCCTAAAATATATTTGTGTACACCGCAATAAGAAAATCAATAATAATAATAATAATAATAATAATAATAATAATAATAATAATAATAATAATAATCAATAATAATAAATAATAATACTAAATAATAATAATAAATAATAATACTAAATAATAATAATAACTAAATAATAATAATAATAATAATAAATAATAATAATAATAATAATAATAATAATAATAATAATAATAATAATAATAATAATAATAATAATAATAATAAATTATTAAAATGGGGGCCAGGCCTTTGAGTACTCAGCAAATATGGGATGAGAAAACGGTGCTTTAAAAACTACACTTGAAGCGTCTTTTTTGGAGGACGTGGATGGCTAGTTGGTTAGAGCTCCGGTATTGTTAACCACTACGACGCGGTGTCCAATGTTCGAATCCCGCTGATGGAGAGTAGAAATTCTGTGACTATCCATTTGACTCATTCATTTAAAATGAATGAGTCACAGGAGATTTTTACTCTCCATCAGCGGGATTTGAAACATTGGACACCGCGTCGCAGTGTTAACAATACCGGATGCTCTAACCACTAGGCCATCCACGTCTCCAAAAAAGAACGCTTAGTTTTTAAAAGCCCCGCGTTTTCTCATCCCATAATTGCTGAGTACTTTTATATATTATAATATTATAATATATATATATAATATATATATATATATATATATATAATTATATATATATATATATATAATATATATATATATATATATATATATATTAACATTATATATATATAATATATATATATATATATATTATATATATATATATATATATAATATATTATATATATATATATATACTATATCATATATATATATAATATATATATATTAATATATATATATATATATAGTATATATATAATATATATATATATATATATATATATATATTATATATATATATATATTAATCATATATATATATATATATTCTTTCTTTCTTTCTTCACCTTCCTCTTTGCCCCAAGATTGGGGGTAAGGTGCTGTAAAAGCATCGGAAAAGAAAAGCAGTAGGAGAACATGACAAACGTCGAAAGAAAAGCCCAGCCTTACCGCCCCTCTGTACCATTAATTAAGTGAGAGCTCGTCACAGACAGAAATCACCCTAGAGCATCATGGGAACCGCGACGGACCTCACTATGGCATCGCCAATGTAAGGGTTCATCCCCTGTGCCCAGGTGGGCTACAACCATGCCCCCATACAAAACCCCGCCATTCTCTCCTATCATGCACCTCTATTCTCGCCTCTGCCAAACTCATATTTCTCTCCTTCAGAACATTCGTTCACCGACTCAATCCACTTTCTCTTCGCGTCTCCCAGCCGGTCGCTTCCCAACACACTCACCACCTTTATACATCCGCTTAACCACCACAAATTAAATTTTACCGACTATCATTCATCCTTCCACATGACCAAAACCATCTCAACATACTTTCATTTATTCTCTCATTTACCCCTTTCTTCACACCACACCACTATCTAATACGTTCATTCCTCTCTTTTTCAATTCTTCTCACACCTAGCATACCCTAAGATTGTCCATCTGAACACATTGAAACTTTAGATCTATACTTCTTATCCAGACCATAGTCTCACTATACAACTACAAATTAACACAGGTAACACTACCCTCATGTAAGACCCTGGCACACTCAAGACTTAGTCCCTTTGCATTCCCAACGATTTAATTTGCACCAGCCACCCTTCCTGCCATTCAAACAACTTTCCTACATACACTCTGCATCGGTCCGTTCCTTCTCATCCAAAACATATACCCTAAATATTTAAACTCAGACACTTGTTTAGCTGCTCACCATCTAACATAACTTCACACTGAGGAGTGTCCTCACTCACAAACCATAAACTTTTACTCTCTATCCACGTTTACTTTCAAGCCCCTCCTTTTACACACCCTGCCAAATCTTTCTACCAATCCTCTCAAACTCTCTTCAGATTCGCCACACAGAACCAAATCATCCGCATATAACTAGTAGGGCACCTCCACTCAACATCCATTCTCCCCATTCTAACACCATTTCTGCCATCCCACCTCAAATTCTTTCATAACCCCATCCATTACAAATTGAATAACCCAAGGAGACATAACACAAACCTGTCTTACTCGCTATTAATCCTAAACCAATCACATTGACACATTATCTACACACGCTTCACTATCGTCAACATACTTTTGATTCCATTCAGAAAGCCTACCACCAACACCATATATCACTAACACCTGCCATAAAGCTTCCCTATTAACTCTATCATACGCCTGTTGCAAATCCATAAAACCTAAATACAATTTATTCTTCTTCTCCCTCATTTTCTCAATCATTTGTTTCAATGTAAAGATTTTATCCACACAACATCCTCTACCACTCCTAAAACGCACCTTTGTTTCTTCACCAATCAGTCCCTCAGTCACTCGACGCACTTCTATTCGACCAAAATACAGCATTATACCTATTCCCTTAACAACATAATTAAACTTATTCCCTATAATTTCTACAGTTCCCCTTTCTCCCTTACCCTTATACAAGGGTACTATTAACGCTCTCCTCCAATCCCTTTGGAACTATGACCTCCATAAACGCTTTGTTGCAGAATTTATAACAACTTCCCAAATCCAATCAATCACCATCTCGCCTCCGCTCTTTGATCATTTCACTAGTAATTCCATCTTGATACCTGCAGATTTACCATTCTTCAACTTTTCTCACTCTCCTCATTACCTTCTTACTAATTACCTCATTCCAGAAATAGTTATTTCTTCTTGCACCATCAAACCTACACACATTCACTAACACCTCATCATTACTGTTAATATTGTGCAGATTTTCGAAGTGTTCTTTCCACACTCCCCTCACATCCAATTTCATCAGTTACAAAAGCACCATCCCTATTCATTATTCTAAGCAGATTCCCCTTACTCTCATTCTTAAACCTTTCGCGCTTCCTTCCAGAAAGAGCTTCCTATTTCCTTGTATTCCTCATTCATCCTCCTTCCAAAACTGTTCATTTACCTCTTGTTTTCTCCGACGTATGCACCTTTTTAGATATTTCTTTTTTCCTCCTATATAAATCCAAGCATCTTTCTTTTTGAAACTTCATCATTTGCTTTTAGTACATTCAACCACGCTTCTTTTTTACCTTTAACCGCTTTCATCACCTCTTCATTCCACCATTCGCTGGTTAACATTCTTACTTCCTACTTTAGGACACACTTCCACACACTTCCTTTGCACTACTAACAATTGCCTTCCTTCATTGCCCCCAGATTTGTCAGTATCACTTGTTCAACATTCAACCGTGTTTACTAGCCGAGCGCTCTTACATACTTATCTTTATTGTCTTGCTCACTTAACTTCTCACTCTTAATTTTACCTACTTCCTTTCGTATCACCTTCCTCTCCATCCAAGCCCCCACTAACTTAATTTTACATAGAACAAACATAATGATCCGATAATCCCATTCCTAAACCCCTAACTGATTTAACATCCAACACATACTTCAACATCCTCTTCACCCAACATTAAATCAATCATACTTTTCACTCAGATATACCATCTCTACCTACACAACTCTAGTATACTTATGGATACTCTTGTGTTTAAAGAAAGTATTACTTACACACATACCTCTCTCTTCACAGAAATCAATCACCTTCCTACCATTCTCATTTTCTCCCGCCAACCCAAAACCACCTGTTATACCATCCCTTTTTTGATCACCTATCCAACCATTCAGGTCCCCCAAAACTAACAATCTGAAGCTCCTACTCACCCCATCCAAAACATCATTCAGATTATCCCAAAAAATCGTACTCTCTTCAAAGTTTCCCTCTCAGATGGACCCATACGTCACAACCACACATAACTTTTTACCTTTTCAAACTTAAATTTTAACGCATTAGAATTCTAGGACTCACACAATCAAGTCTACCATAGCTTCATTTACCACAGTCACTCATCAAAATTGAACTCCTTCTCTTCCTCTCTCATTCTCTTCCACACCAGCACGCACACATTTCACATCACACCACTTAATTTCACCTTTTCCTTTCATCTTTGTTTCAGTCACAGCGAGCAAATCAAATTTGCCCTTTCTAAATACATCCATCACCTCTCTCCTCTTCTCCTCAACATTTATTCCTCTGACATTCCATGTACCCATACGATTCATACAATTTCGCCGAAAGTTAGAAGGTCGTTTACGGCGATCACGACCTTCTCCGAGGCCTGCATTAGCATTCCTGGCAAGAAATAGATGGTAGTAGGCAGCCAACCCAACTACCACCGCCCCTTAGTCGACTTCTACGACACGCAGGACATACGATGTGGGAAATTCTTTCTCCCCCGCACACAGGGATATGAGTAGTAGGGATGTCTGTAAGGTGTTATCTAGAAGTGGGGTGTGTACTTTAATCATGTGTATATGAATGGTGGTTAGTAATATGTTGCCTGGAGGATGAGTGTGTGAAGAATATGAACGCAAAAGAGAAAGGCGCACCATTAAAAATGGGAGGTAATTTCATCGTTCGAGTATGCGTGTAGGGGGCCAGGCCTTTGAGTACTCAGCATTTATGGGATGAGAAAACCGGGTGCTTTAAAAACTACGTTTGAAGCGTTTTTTTTTGGGACGTGGATGGCCTAGTGGTTAGAGCATCCGGTTGTTGTTAACTCAGCAACGCGGAGTCCAACGTTCGAATCTGTTCGAATCCCGCTGACGAAGAGTAAAATCTTCTGTGACTCATTCATTTAAAATGGGGCCAGGGCCTTTGATGGGGGCCAGGCCTTTGAGTACTCAGCATTTATGGGATGAGAAAACACGGGTGCTTTAAAACTACGTTTGAAGCGCTTTTTTTTGGGGACGCTGGTATGGCCTAGTGGTTAAGAGATCCGGTTGTTTGTTAACTCAGCAACGCGGAGTCCAACGTTCGAATCCCGCTGACGAAGAGTAAATCTTCTGTGTACTCATCCCGCTTATAAATGAATGAGTCACAGAAGATTTTACTCTTCGTCAGCGGGATTCGAACGTTGGACTCCGCGTTGCTGAGTTAACAACAACCGGATGCTCTAACCACTAGGCCATCCACGTCCCCAAAAAAAGACGCTTCAAACGTAGTTTTTAAAGCACCCGGTTTTCATCCTAAATGCTGAGTAACTCAAAAGCCCTGGCCCCCATTTAAATGAATGAGTCACAGAAGATTTTACTCTCCATCAGCGGGATTCGAACGTTGGACTCCGCGTTGCTGAGTTAACAACAACCGGATGCTCTAACCACTAGGCCATCCACGTCCCCAAAAAAAGACGCTTCAAACGTAGTTTTTAAAGAACCCGATTTTCTCATCCCATAATGCTGAAGTATCAAAGGCCTGCCCCATTTAATTAATGAGCACAGAAGATTTTACCTCTCGTCAGCGCGATTCGAACGTTGCGACTCCGCGTTGCTGAGTTAACAACAACCGGATGCTCTAACCACTGGCCATCCACGTCCCCAAAAGAACGCTTCAAAAGGGTAGTTTTTAAAGCACCCGGTTTCTCATCCCATAATTGCTGAGTACTCAAAGCCTGGACCCCATTAAATGAAATGAGTCAAAGAAGATTTT
>JABUQX010048762.1:0-37857 GCA_015478945.1 Trachelipus rathkii | reverse complement strand
TGGTAAAATCACTGCCACAGTTCTTCACCTGAGCCTAAAAAAGCGTAAAGAACTAAGGTCAGTCTAACTAGATACTTAACCGAGCTATACTTCACCATTAAAAACTCCTAACAAGTTCAACGAAGTCGAATTAGAAATCTTATTACCTTAAACCTTTGACCCTAGATGAATTTATAAATTGGTTAAGTGCTGCAACAACAATCTTAGTTCAACATTATTAGAATCATAATTTAAAACTAATTTATTTAGATAGATTTGATCTCACAACGTTTTTTCGAGAGTTAGTCCCCAAGTGGCGTCTCCAAATTTGCTTGCCCCCTTAACCAGTATTTATTCGTCCTCAATGGAGTTAATCAATATTCCACTCTTCAAAATAACGTCTTAATCATTTCTGCTTTATTAGAACATAATCTGAGGACATGTTTTTACCTTCCTCTCGCCTTGAGTTGATGACCAAATGACAGAATCCGACGGTCATTCGTAATTTATTGAAGATAGGCTTATAGCTGTGACCTCTAGTAGGTTTAATAAGATTTGTCTCTCATTCAAAAAAGGGTAACATACCGAATATGTCAACCCTCCATAGAGTAAAAATGGGTAGTCTTGCTGAATTCGTAACAATAAATAGAACCTATATCGAACCTATTGTTACAAATCAAATCGAACGATATCTTAAGCTTAGATAACATAACCCTAAAATTATCAACCCCTAATCTTGATTCATAGTTACTTATATATTAGAGCAAATGCCCGCACAATAATTGTCCAGAGTTCAGCGTATATATTCCTCTGGACGGTAAAGATATAGATGACCTGCCTAGAGACATGGTTAAATTTACCTATTTTGTAGTATAGGTGGTCAGAATTTTGTGCCCTTTAATACCCACCGAGTAAACTATTGTTCGAATAAGTGTGGATATAGCACATAATTCGCTTACCAACAACCCAAACGCGTTAAATATGAACAGGAACCTTGAAGTATTCGGCTTAAAACTCGAGGAAACAGAACACGACACAGAGAAACACGGTAAACTTCGACCTACACCACCTGCTCTAAGCCTGCGCTGCACCAACGAGCGCAAACATGAAGCTGGTCACAGCGGTGAAAGCCAACTGTCCCGCCAGATGGCCGACCTCACGAAGACTGTGAACGAGCTCGCTCCCCTTCCAATAATAAATGGAAGGGACAAGAGGCCAAACCCAAACACATGATCTGAGAGAGGAAAAAAGATCTAGCGGCGAACAAGATAGAGGTTTATAAATTGGCACCGCTACTCTGGATCAGAGTATGCAATAATGTCTACAGTAAAAGCCATTCAAACATAACGCCGCCTAAACTCAGTTATGTTTAACTACCATTCTCGCTATCTCTCTCTATAGGCCTACGCGAAAATAATTGATCAAATCAAATGAGAGATGTATCTGTGTATCTGCTTTATTAAACGTAAATATATTTTAATGAAGCGAATAGAAATAGCCATCACAAGATAATACACCAATTACGCAACGTCGGGGGTAAAAAACTGACTGGACAACGAAACTTTTTCCTGAACTGATATCATGCCTATGCACACATGAACAATTTAAACTCACACTATAGGGCAAAGATGGAGACCTTACAATAAATAACAACTTTCCAAGTGAAATAATAAATAGACCCAATCACCCAATAGCAGTAATGAGAATAATAATAATTAATAATAATAATAAATGTAAATTGTAAATAATAATTAAATTATAAATTATTTGAAAATATTTGAGAAATTTTATAACTGGCTATATCTAATGTTCCCTAAAAACTAATAATTAAAATAAATATTAAAAAATTGTCTGACTCTCCTTTGACAATAAATTTTGAATATGAAATAAATGTGGAAAATTATTAATAATCTTTTCAATTCACTTAATATATAACTAACTATCATAACTACATAACTATTTGTCAGAGCCCAACAATATAATACTATCAATGGAATAATAAACTTACACTAATTATAGAGCATATGAAACTCTAAAAGTATATTAGGTCAGTAAACAGAACTTAATAATATAAAATATAAATATAATAATATAAAATATAATAATTAAAAAAATCAATAAATAATTATAATATTAATAAAATAATTGTAATTATCATAAATATAATAATAATTATATGAAAATAATAAAGAAATGGTTTTGTAATTTACAAATCGTTCCTGGACATTTTTTATGAAAATATGTAAAATAAGATATAACTCAAATAACAAAATTATTAATTAAACCAAATGAATTACTATTATGCATCTATATTACACTAAGTTTATTTTTTATATAAATAAAATATAAAATAAAATAAAATATATAATATATATAATAAATAAAAAATATATAATAATAATAGTAAAATTAAATAATAATGAAAATAATAATTAAAATAAATATTATAAATAATAATCAATATTAATATCCAAAATATAATAGCAAATAGAGGTTACTGAGTAATTTAAGTTGATGTTGTAGTGAATTGTAAGTGAGGTATGATAGTGTATTGATAGTTGATAGATATAGTTATGAAGGTGTGTATTTAGTTATGAGAAATACTGTGAAACCAATCCTTTGGGATGCAACAATATATAACAGTGAATAATATATAACAATATGATCAAAATATTTAAGAAACAAATCAAACTCATAGCACATACAAGGTAGTATATTATTAATAGATGAGGAAAGCCTATTAGTATAAAGATCACAATTGAAATTTGAATATATATAAATATTGAAATTAATATAAATTATAAATTTTTAATCATGAACCATCATATATAAGTTCAATCTCAAAATAGTAATCAATGGAATAATAGCTATAGATTACTCATTCTGCTTTAAAGATACTATACTTAAAAATTCAAATAAATGAAAATATATATTTAGTAGTAGTTCCGTAAATAAATAAATGAAATTCATAAAGAAATGGTATATATATAAAAATGTACATTTAGAATTGCTTCTTATAAACAAAGGCTCTGAAACCGATTGATTCATATAATTAATTATTAATTAGCTATGATGATATATATAAGTACAAACTAATTAAATATTAATCAATCGCATACCCAACGCATGTTGAGATTTGATATAGTATATATTATATGTACTTATTTGTCAATCAATAATTTACTTTAAAATGTGAGTTGAGTGAGTGATTGTTATAATCAGACAATATCATATAAGGGGTAAAGTTGGGATAAGCATATAATTGAATAGCAAAGATTCTTACATGACTACCTGAGACTAATTGAAGTTGCTTTGTTGACAGAGTCACTATGTAAGTAGTAAGGTGACTTGTTATATAGTAATACTAATAATAATTACGATAGTAGAGTTATAAGGACGGAAAATAGTTTTGTCAATAGATTTGAAACAATCATTGATGACCTTGTATTTAGTCTATATACACATTTAAATTAAAGGTACTAGATTATTATATCATGTGTCATTTATTGTGATACTCTGGCTGAATAAAATTATTATATCCTATAGCTGATAAGCAGTAGCTTCATATATGACTCAAATCTCACAAGAAACACCTATTAATTAGATGATTTACATAGCCACATTGCAGCAAATAACTCAAAATAAATATGCTATATTGTATGGATATATTTAAATAATATATTATGGAATATACGATATCTATAGTAGGTATGGTCTCTGAATATATCAGGTGAGATTACAGTTATTATTGTAATGGAGCTAAATGATTGTATATAGGATACATAAATTTTAGTGTGAGTCTATCACTTTTGTTATTTAATAAGAATTATTAGTATATATATATATATTATTTATATATATATAATATATATATCGAGATAAGCGAATATATAAATATGAAAAGGTCATTATGCAGTATTTAAAACAGTGTTCTTTTACTCTCGACTTCCACTTCTCATCACCTGGAGTCTAAAGTACGTTATGAACAAAAACACGCGGTGAGAAGACGAATAAAATATGAATGTTTAATGTAGTGTGAAGAGTGATATTCGAAATCTTCACTCCCAGACTGGCGCGGCGATCGAATCTAGCATGCCTGCATACCGCCTCAAATTCCTCATTACTTCATTCTTCTCCTCCACCAGACTCCTCTCTGATGTCTCAATACCGTTAACCCTTCACGTTTCTTCTAAATTTAAATGAAACTCATGAAATTAGGATGCAAAATATTATAAGAGTATAGTTAGTTGAAGATTCAAGATCCCGCTTATCTCACTCCTCGAATATAACCACCCAATGTGGCTCAGATGCGTAGGAAAATTAGTTAAGTAAATTTATCCAACAAGAAACCGTATGAGAACTAATCGAACAGATTAGTTTATTGATAAAATATATAAAAAATTAAATAAACTTACAATGCGAAAATATGATATTCAAGTAGACCGATAAAAGGGAGTGTTACCACCTCTCATTTCTAACTACAAGTGGACGGCCAAAGAACGTCTTTAGTGATAGAGAAAACAAGAGCATCGCTGGTTAAAATTTTACCAAAATAATGATCGCTTATGATTAACTAAGAACTTTAGAGACCCAAAAGCATCTCTATCCCTTACAAAAGCGAGTAACATAAAGGAATTTTAACTCCCCAGAATCACCACCTCAGACCAAGTGTAGATTGAGTTTCGATATCCCCACTACTTTCATATTCGAGCAACAAGCTTAAAATGACAAATTACTGATTAATCCAGAGCCACGGAGTGTTGGAGTCAATCCTACGCCCGCAGCACAGTCCCGACACACAATTAGCTTCTTTTGTCTTTCTCCATTTACGTATTCTGCGAATAGTAACTTCGTTGTTTTGCGATTAGAGGGAATCCGTCATCAAAACAGATTGATGTAAAATATTTTCGGATATTCGATGTAGGAAATATATACTGTAAACAAAAGCTGACAGATATAATAGATTATAAACCTATGGTCTTCCGGCACTACAGGATGCCTAATGTCACCAACCACTGTAAGGTGAGTTAGGCTAATATATCAGTTATGAGGATTTTAACCTCAAGGCCTTTCTTACGAGTAGTTCCATTTGGAACTCAGTACTCACAAATAAGTACTCTTTTACCATTCCACTTTCAAATATATGACGTAGGTCTTGATCACCACTAGGAGATCCTACCCGATTGAGATAATTAGTTCTTCTTCCCCGGTGGTTAAAGTACAATGAGCTATACATTATGATTATATATATAACGTGTCAACAAGGTATATTATATAATTTCCACAACATTCAATCTAACATGGATAATGTATCAATGGAGTAACTTCCAGACACTTATATCCGGAAAATTTAGCACATCAACCAGCAATTCACATTGCTCGAAAAAATTAGAGGTAGCGGAGAATATAAAGAGGTTTTGGAGTACCTTCTGCGTGACCAATGAACGCAATAACCGTGCACCACACTACTAGGTATTAAATCACATCAATGAGGTCCACTCACATTAAATTGCAGAAAAAGAAAGTCTGAATTTAGATTTGATTATCCTATTAGCTGTGAATATAATGTGCTAGTAAAGCTTACGGTATTACCATAAATGTAATACAATCGTTATATGGCCAAATCATGACTATAAAGATCTGGAGAGATCGCATTTACATTAACACCACAGCAAACTAAATGCCCTCCACATAAAGAATCTAAGTGAAGAGAAGAGGTTTGATAATGAACAAGATTCCTTGGAAAGGATACGTGGTACTATTAAAACGTGTTTAAGCTCAGTAACACCGCTCACCATTTTCGCTGATAACTAAATGAACCCAGACGCCCCTCCAATAGAGTGTTGATTTAAAAGGTGAAACCCTATCATCGTAACTCACTCCATTAGCTGGGGTCGCGCTCGGGTCCTCAAAACCAAGTCCCGATATACGCACCACAAACGTGCCCAAACTGTGAGCTGGTAAAAGAAAGGGCCGCATCTGTGCTGAACTATACCTGTTGACCCCTTCTATCCAGCACCTCAGTGACCCTTATATAGAAAAGTTTATTCCTAGTATTGATCACTGAACGACATATGTACATCATATCGTTATGAAGCTATAAATACTTATCCTCTGATCACGGAATGAGTAGGCGAAAGGGACATCCTTTGATCATTCTCGTCTTCTCATCCTTCAGCTCCAGTGATATCTATCGTTCAATTGGAGAGAAGCAATTATGACCAGGGCAAGACCGCGACTTGTCTGAGTTTGATTAGATGCGAGAAAATTGTTAATTCCCTAGGCAATAATAGTTTACGACTACGATAGCCGCATGTAAGATAAATACACATAAAAAAACCTAATAAGAGCAAACTCATATCGCAGAGGTGGGCATCGCATACATAAAATATGACAAGTATAAAAAATAAATGAGATAAATATATTACAAGTGACGAGAAAGTAAAGAAGTTTGAAGTTTTATCCATCTGCAGTATGTATATACCCATAAAGCTGGTGAGCCCCACGGAAGAATGATATTGACACTAAATAAGAGAGCTTAACCACCAAGACTTCTATGCTAAGACTATGTTTCTAGCTTGATATGTAGAATACAAAATAAATGTAGGCGTAAAGATAAATCATTATTCACCGAGACACATGAGTGGAATATGATAGTATAGGAAAAACACCTATTCTAGCTTCGCCAATCCCCATTTACGAAAACTCGTCTGCGTATGGTATCACATAGTTCTGTCCATCTGTCTCAAGTGGGTTCAGAAAAACCACAATACTCAGTAGTCTGACAGTGCTGTAAACAGACACGATTTCACTAATGTCACACGCTGAAGATCTCATTCCATGCCAAATGGTTGTTACGAGCTTATAAAACACAAACAATATGTAATCCACACTCATCCGATGCGGAACCAACTGTCCAGAGACCTGTATGAGAGAAAAAAACTATGTACACTCAGACAATATAGGAAAGACTATACAGTACCTGCATACAGCAACCCGGACGATAGACAACTAATACAACTCGGACCCAATCCCAAAATCGCCGGAAATCCGTGTAAACTGAACACAACAGCACATAATAAAGATACCTTCCCTAGTCATGCAGATTATCTTCATCATGCACAAGTGTACAGACAAAAATCTCACGAGATATGTATATAAACAATTACAACCAATAGACTTACAGGTTACAACAGATTCACTTCTTGAGAATAGGAGATGGCACGAAATATGAAATTGTAAAAAACTGTTGTATTAAAACTGAACTTTCAATTTACAAAAATAATAAAATAATGATAATGAAAGACTAACGTATATTAAATGAACCCCTTTCAATGTTGTATTTATAAATTTATCTGCTCCCAAATAATTTTACATATACTTTTACATAATGTATCAGAAATAAATAATCGGTATAAATAAATTTAATATATATTCAACATTTAATAATGTGAGTAAGGACTCTCAACCTGGGAATATAATATAAATCACTCGACTCTAGATAAGATATAAAGAAAGAACAAATTTTAAATGTGAGCTTTAAAGGAAGAAATTGTCGTGGGCACGGTATCCAACTGTTAATATGAAGAACGCGAACAGCATACATTAGACGAAATTCTGAGCTAGGACAATTACAAATACACTCAAAGACAAGCAAAAATTGCTCTACTTCAAACATTATCTATTCTTTATAGGCGACACAAACACTCAGTTTATGAGGCTTCAAGAATACAAAGACCGGAGAATTTATCTTCGTACGCTTGATCGTCATTCGCAACTGCTGTTATGCTTTCAAATAAACTCAGAAGAGAGACCATGTCTTCCACTCTCATCCTATACGACTTGCCCATTAATTGTTCCTTCTTTATTAATCCTTATTAATTGCGGTGGACTGTTAATATAGTATGCTATGATATCACCCGCTATAGTACGCATCTTCAAGGGACTACCTGTGGTAATTTATCGTATGTCTCTCTGACTCGATAAGCCTGACTTGGTATATATTCTCAAAGTCAATTGACATTAATAATAATTGTCCAAAGCACTCGTACGAACCTCCCTCCCAAATAATCAGTATAAGCCATAAGGTTAATGGGCGACTATATATGGCTCATAAATCTCCTATTTTACTCGGGTAATAGATACAAAGTAAATGTACTCACTCATAGTTAATACCAAACGGTTCCATCCACTCATATATTTATGTGTGAAAACTTTCCTGTTATGTATAACGGGTGATTATGATAGTATAGATACTGATATTATCCCGTCAGTACTTGCACTATTCTCCACCCATCTCATAAGGATGTGCAGGGGCCCTGTTCCTCCCAACGGAAGAGGACGGTGGCACGCAAAGAGAAAGGATAGTAAACCACGCTCGAATCCGTGTGTGTGAAACATACCTATAAACGCAACCATCTTAAACTCCCCAGGCTCAGGCTCGTGCAAACGTTTGGGCCTTCAAAAGAGGAAATTTTTGAATACCCAGCATTCGTACACGCACAAACAGGCAAAAAAAGAAAAAAAAGGAACATAAGGTCATCTCTCCTCAACATAGAGTACTTGAAAGTGTGTTGGTGTGGAAAGAAAGAACTGGCACCAATCAAGAATACTACAACACAAGCTCTCTTGACGCTCTAATTTTACAGACCTTTTCTCGACAATACTCTCAGAGCGAAAATAATCAACCCAAGGAAGCCATTTGTTATTGTATTTCCGAGTTTAAAACGGATGCCATCGCTGACACCGAGTTAGTAGTGTGAGAAGAGCTTACGAGGTGGTGATAGTTAATGTTCTTGACTCCGTATCGATCTTTTCTCCACCGCTCATGAGAGATGCACGCGCCTATATTCTATCCAGAGAAGAGCTATCGGGGCATCCCATGGTCGCAGCAAGATATTGCGTACGGGCGCAAGAAATAAACTAGGCGCTGACGTGCGTGCATTCGCTAGAGAAAAGCACTCCCTCCAAAGGTGATGTCCAAGAAGTTGGAGAAATACTCATAATAAATAAGTCTCCCTCAACGATCCTTAGCGCTTCAAATACCTGAATATCCGAGAAATAGGAAGGAATTAATGAGATCTGAAAACCACCATCAACACTCATAGTAACTAAATTTACGAAATAGAAGATAGTGTATCTAGAACATTCACCTTACAGAGAACGCAAAGATGAGAGGGACCTATGCGAAATATTACTGGTCAAATAATACAACTGGATAGCTAACAAGGTCTAAGCCAGGAGAAGAAGACTAAAATTCATGCAATCTTCACCAAAAATACAACGCTGGAGCCCAGAATCTTCCCATGCTTACTTATTCAGATCCAAGATGAACTCCACAAACCATTAAGCAATACACCGATGTATAAGGGAGATTATAGATGATGGCCACGAAGATTTTCAAGAAATGAGTGGTTGAGTAACTTGAATAGAAACGTCAATAAAGTCTTCTACAAATCTAGTTCTCCGCACCCTTCTTGACCGAATGATGAATTTGTTTCTTCTATGAAGATAGGGATAGAAGATGAATAGGAAGTGAAAGACATCATAGATGTGCAGGATAGAAATATTGTGTTTGGAGAAGTAAAATATTTAATAGACGTTTCGTTGTATTTTGAGTATATATAATATAATAATCTCTGAGGACAAATAGTGAGGTTGTTTAATATTAGTATATATATATATATATATAATGTGTTAAATATCCAGATTGTAGTTTCTTATTATTACTACCTTTTTCATATATATCGAGTGATGTGTTACCGTATATATAGTATAGATTTTACCAAACTTTAAACGTTTGCAAATATTTACTATTTAATCTTAAGGTTGTGATTGCCCCATTTTCATGTACTTTATATTTCAGTCAAACTGACGTTATGATGTGAGAAAACTTGTAGTGTAGAGCGAAAACATATTAAGCAATGACTCATGTCCGATATGAAAACAGATCAAACCCTCAAAGTGTCTGATCACCTCAGTTATATCTGAGAGAGACCCAAATCAAATCCTTCCCATAAATCTCCAGAAAATGACATGCACCACTAGCTCTCTACGTCTTCTTACGCTACTATTCAGAAAACCTCGCTCAAGATAAGGGAAATCATGTTAACATATGCTGAGATGCAGTATACACGCAGAGAGGTATATCGCAAACTCGCGTGAGAAGAGCGTACGAATTGTGTGCCATCGATGGTTCTCGAGTCAGCTATATACACTCTTCCTCAATACTCTCTCTGCGTATTAAAATGAGTTCAACATATCTATAACTAGAATCATACCATATGTATGTATATTAGATAAAGCAATGTAATAATATTTTAGGTGCATCTTTCTTTTAACTTCCACCAAAAGAGTAAGAACGTCTATACATAAGGTGAATAGCGTGTTGAATTAAATTGGTAGAAGGAGCGCGCACAAGAGAGACCAAACTGCTCCAAATCATTAAGACTCGGTGAGCTAATAGTATTTCAGATAACCTTCCATGCCAGAAGGTCACGAGAAATTAAGGAAAATTCGTTTGTGATACCCATCATCTACTTATTAGTCAGTTTTTTAACGTGAAATTTATTTGTATATATTGGCTGAACGGTACGATGTTTGTGTCATTATAGTAAATTATCCTTATTTAACCTATAAATTATTTATATATTTAAAACCATATATCTGGCTCTAATTCTATTATCACTATCGGTAATAAAGTTACCTCACGATATCTGAAATAAGTATAAACTATATGAGAATCTAAATTCACCCCCGGTTGTAGGGAGGATGTAATACTAATCTCATTTAACACTCGATATAGACACTGAATAGATTGAGGTATTTTCCGTATAGTATGTTACATATGAATTAACCTGGAATAAAAAATATAATATTATATAACGAGTTATTAATTAAATAAGGATTTAGTAATTAGTTTTACTTTTTATTAAATAATATAATAAATATAACGGCTATTAAATTATTATAGAAGAGTTATAGTTAGAGATTTAGAGCTGTACATAAACTAATAATTAATAGAGGCATAAATATAGATATTGGAGGAATAAATATCATAATATAGTAATATAAATAAAACTATAAATAAATACCAGCGCAACTTAATTCATAAATCTTGGTATGTTATACATGATTGTTACATTTATTAAATACTAGTTACTAGTATTTAAGTTTATAATAAAACATCTTATTTATTGTGCATATATGATTGTTTAATAATGTACTTACCGATATGTATAAAAATCTAATATTGTTATAGTATTATATTATAATAACTTATAGTATAATCTATATATATGATATAGTATATATAAGAATTATTAATTGATATATATTATATCTTATAAAATATAAAGACTGATTTCATCAGGCTAAATCACTTATATATTCATTATCTTAATGATCACTACATTTTATACATTACTCTTCTCTTATAGTATTCCACTCGCAATACATGTACATAACTCTCTCTCTCTCTCTCTCTCTGCTCTCCTCTGCTCTCCTCTGCTCTCCTCTCCTCTGCAATATTCTTACGAGTTCTTTTGGATCATCCACTTCATTAAGTTTGAAAACGGTAATCGTGTTCTCTCGTCCTCTCATGCCATCCAGCAGACACCTTCTTGGAGGAGAACTTCTCTCTGTCGACTCACTAAATTCCGGGGTACTCTTAGCTGCCTCCCAGTTCTTCGTCTCTCTCGTCTCCTTCTGGTGCTTCTTTCTTCATCTCATCTCTATCGAACTACTCACACTACAATTAACGTCCAGTAACTCTCAGCGTTGCCCGATGGGAAGATCAGGCGAGAAACAATGAAGTATTGTTGTAAGTACATATAGAAATCGCCTAACAGATTGATATGAGAACAAAGGAAGCGAACTTGGGTTGAACATATCCAATGGCAGTCCAGCTCGAGAATAGTTTAATATATCTCTCTCGAAAAAAATCTATAAGCTCGTTTATGAAAAGCACGGAATATGACCCTTCAGAAGCAAGAGGAGAGAGTTGAAGCTAGAAAGGACAGATAGAATACATCTAAGATAAAGGGTTTGAAGAGAGAACTTATGTTGATAGAAGATTCTATCAAAATTTCGCTTCTCAATTTTTGGATACGAGATTTTCATCTTATCAATTTTAACATTTACAAAAAGAGTCATCTTTAAATAACATATATTGCCGTCTTCCATTGTTTTGGAAATGTGTTATATTTGCGCTCTGCTTGAACCAGTGTTGAAAGGTGGAAATCTTCTGTAATACAATAAGATATATAGATTTACTTGGGCCACTGGGCCTTGCCCTCAATTGAGACGTGAGACACCACACCTGATTTATATCTGAGAAAAGAACTTGTGTTGAGAGACACTCTATCCTTGAGCGTCAGATTAACCTTGTCCCTTCTCTCTCACATTTCGACGCACCCCATTTATCACTGTGCCGGTGCTAAAGTATATGCATGTAAAAGAATGATTGCCGGCCCACCTAACTTGATCCAACACTCCTGCCACTTATTATACAGTAAATAGCCTCTCTCATCCACTATTAATATATATATATATAATAATCATAATTATATATATTTATATATATATATTTTAACTTATATATATAGATATATATATAATATTATTAATATATAATATTATTAATTATATATATTTTTCATACTATATATTAAATAATAGTATATATATATATATATATATATCTATATATTAACTATATAATATATATATTATATATATATTATTTATAGAGAGAGAAGAGAGAGTAGATAGTTAATATTCGTCGATGAGAGACTGGTAGGAAAGAAGAATGAGTATACTTATGAAGAGAGGAGAGAGAGAAGAGAGAAGAGACGGAAAAAGAACATTTGTCAGTTTAAAGCACATTAAATATATATACCTCTTATTTACAATTAATATTACAAGATATTTAAAAATTCAAATTCCTTCCTGTAATAAACTCCCTTTTATAACAAGGGAGACAGAAACATATATAGGTCTGACACTAAATAACAATCAAGGACAGAATGAGTTAACTGACACTATACGACTCAAGACTATCAGTATCTTCATTAAACACAATAATAGTTTAAACCCACCATAAGAATTTATTTATTATCTTAATAAGCAGAACCTACATGTAGCTAATAAATCAAATATTTAAAAAAGCTCTACGAAAACAACTTTGTAGTCAACCTTTCACATTTCATTGTTATTATTGATATTCCTATTTTCGTAGATACAAAATGTTTATAAATGTTTCGTTGTTGGAAAGTGCCTGAGGAGCTAAATTTTTTGTTTTTATTTTTATTTTTTATTTAAGGCATCAGCAACTTTTAACTTTTGATCTTCACAGGAAGAATTAAAATTGAAAATTTATCTGCACTTAGTTTTAATAAGGCTTCACTCCCCGATTACTTGGACTTCGACACGTGATATTGAGTATAATATATTAACTTATTTATATGCTCACTTTATACAGTCTCATTATGGTTGTACGTTTCCTTATCATAATGAAATTTGTATCATTAAAGGGCTGTGTAAGTGAACTGTATTCTTCACCCGAAGTACATTATAAGTAATATTACTATACTCTCCTACTCTCTCCATCTATTAATATATTAATATATATATATATTATATTATAAATATATATATATAGTATATAATATATATAAATATTATAATTGACAAATCCATATGACCAAGCTCGACGCACAGACGCGCATTCGTAATAAACGAGCTGAGTAATTCATGACGAGCGATATTGCCATATGCATTTATATATACAATCCATACTATGCATTTAATATCCCTTTAGTTCATTGAATTTATGTAATTACAATAAAAGACCTTTAAGTAATATATGAATATATATTATATATGTATAAATTTATATATTCGAGGAGAAAGAAGAAGTAATTTGACGAATTAATTAGAGACTTTGAGGAAATATTTTAAATAAAGATGTATTTGAAGTCAAGTTTTTTTTTTTGAAAAACATATTTAGATAGCTTGTCATATAGAACCAAATGTAATTTCTTGGGGTGAAATCACTTTAGGGAGTTCGGGTAAATTATTAATGATTACTATTAACTTTAACTAACATTTTCACACAAAAAATTAACTAATATTAGTAAAGTTTAATACACATTAAATTGATAGCACTAGAACACTACACAATTAACACCACATCAACACACTCAATCTACTCTAATCAACATACGAAAACAACGCACAACCACAACTCGACTATATCATCTTATACAACATCAACACTATCACAAGAGTGTGATGTTGAAGAGCGATTAGCGTTACTGGACCAATATAGGGATGATAGAGAACTGAGGAATAATACGAGAGAAGTATAGAGTGCAGAGATGAGAGAATATATTTAGATATAATTTACGAAAATAATAAATTTCAATAAATTACATTAGATACCGTAATTAAAGTATTCATGAGAGATGTGCACAAACAGTCGAGCTAACACACACACACACCACACCACACACACACGACACACACACACCACACACACACAGAGAAGAGATCACAATCAGACGATACTACAGAGATAGAGATGAAAAAATTTTCCCAAACCTCTTCTCCAAAATTAATAATTAATTAATATATTTTTATAATAATAATTATTATAAGAAATAATATAATTATTTATATACATTATATTCATTATAATAAAATATTTATTAAATGTTTAAACTATATTTTATAGGTACTCATACAAGCTAACCAATAAAATAAATTTAATTTATTAATTAATGCGATTCAATAAAATAATATGCTCAAATAGCTAAAGAAATTACTCTTCCTCCAAATATTCTATATAATACAATAATAATTTATCGATATATAAGTTATTTATTTACAGACCACTGAATGATAGATCTTAATTATCACGAATAATAAAATGTATATAAAAAATTATTAATATAAAGAATATTTTTCGGATAACGTGTGTCGCTGAGTTTTATTTAGTCTGAAAGAATAATCCTTCCACTGAACTAACGGAACATTTTATATAATCTATTGGATAAAATAATTCAGTATGAAACTAAGCCCTAATATAAATTAATAATATACTAAAAAACATAAACAAAAATAATAAATTGTAAACGGCGTTTAGGCTGTAATAAACATTATTTCAAGTATCCCTAACATCACACACACACAAAACACTCACATACAACACTAATCTTTCAACACATCACACACACACACTAATAACACCACACACACACACACACACTACACTAATTATATCAAATACCTATTCTAATACACCTAAAACACATCATTAATAATGCATACAGTAATATACAATTATCTAATAGATATATATTATATAATCATTGCATGTTACTTGATAGTGTCTAGTCATCTGCATTGCTATATCTTTAATAAGGACCATAATTTATCTCATTACCTACTTCATAATATCACCTATTCTAAACTCGACTCTGATTACCTAATTCTACATAAACTTCTCAATGTTTAGTTTATTTACTGACTCTGACCCCTAAATAGTTACCTTGAGGATATAGAGTGGACGATATGCAATTTAAGAAATGAACTGTACTCTTGAATACATTATATTAAAAAAGATTTTGTTATATTATAGTTTATATATTATCTTCGTAACTATCATGAATTTTTCTAGTAATTATAATTATTAGTCTGTTATTAAGTAGAGGATATTGCTACCATAAATTTAAAATTTCCATATATTTGTGCTACTTTCATGAGTCAGCTTACCAGCGTAATATTATTCCGGATATATTTTGCTTTTAAGAGTATGCTCTACATGTTTAACACCTTTCCAATTTTTTTTCCTTTTAAAAGCATGCTCATAAGTTTCAAAATGTCTATATAATTAACTTTTTATAGACCACCTAAGCTTACGTGATATCTCTTCAAGTTGTCTCCAAAGCTTATTATCTATACCTGTCATACTCTAGAATCAGCGTGACACGAAAGTGTAAATTTTCCACGTAATTTTGCCTTTTACATAAACAAGACCAGCTATCTAAGGTTAATTTTCACCAATTATTTATGCACTTTTTGAGTCAATAACTCGTGAGGATATTTTAAATATCTTTCTCACCCCTTTGTTTTGCCCCTATTTTTAGGTTTTATTGTGAGGTCAAATTCCTCTCGATTACTTTATATGGCTTTGCCAATTTTATTAGTCTTAGAGGACTCCATGCATTGTGGTCATGAATAATATTATTTATTAGAGACCAAGAGTCGAAACCCTCTTCAATGATTCACTCTTAAAACACTTGCAGAAAGAATATCAGACAGTGCTTTTCCTTCCATATTAGTGGTTAAATTGATCCCATTGTAATACCAACCAAGTTTCGAAATATTTAAATCTAATTAATTAATTATTTTAAAAATCAATACCATTTATATCATTAAAATTTAAAAATAAATATAAAATACAATAAATTCTATCAAAAAGTAACTGACACTAGTACAGTAAAAAATCCTAAAATTACTAATAAATAATATAACTGTAGTAAAAAATAAGAAATGCAGCGTAAATCAAGCTGTTTAAGCAAGAAGTTTAACAAATTAGAAGACTAAAGAAATAAATAATAAAAATAAAATATTAAATAACAAATTTTATTTTGTTTTCATAAAAGATATATAATCTATTGAATAAAAGAATTACAAACTACATTTATACATAGATAAGAGTAATAATACCAATTAACAGAGTGATTAACTATGAGAAAGCGTTGAATGAAATTTTATTCGTGCTGAAAATCTTACAAAGAATAATGATATTAAGATATTGATTATATTGAAGTATATATTTTTAATGACTATGATAACAAAATAAATAAATAAAAAATATATATGACAATATATATAGACGAAAATAGATCCATGAAATTCAGAGTGAGGACATAATAGGGAGGAATGAGAGTAGTCATATTCACAGAGAATATCTCTTAACACCCATTGGCGGTTAACAGGGAGACGAAGATATTTCTCTACTCGCACGTCCCTCGTAACGCGGATTCGAAACGCACTTCCTCTAATGAAAGTACCTCAAAAAGGCAATAAATTCGAAGGAGTGCTGGTTCGACGCCATGAATCCACTACAAAGCGACCATGAAGGAGTCCGGTTGAAGTGGATTGAGATAAATAGTGTCACTATACCCTATGTGATTCAGTTATATCCCGGTAAGGCCAAGGATGACCCGGGACTCCTGCCTAATCTTTTGACGGTATTATTTAACCCTATAATTGTAATAAGGTTATATCCTTAAAGTTAAAAAAAAAAATATTAAAATCTGATACTGGATATATATAAGTCAGAGTAAATGACAATTTTCAAGAGACGTCCTTATTATAATTTTTTATGTAAATTTAATCATTGTTTTTTTCATACACACTAACAGTAGTAATAGACTAATATATATATTATTTTACTACCGTTAGAAAATTATTAGGAAACTAATACACACCACAAAAATAAAACAAGACAATTTAAGTATAGAGACAATGCAAATAAAATAGACGAAATGGTTCAAATATAGTTTCTCAGTCCAAATTGCAGGTCTTCCTTTTCTTTTTAATTCTTTTTCTTCTTTCAATTCATGCTTTCAAGAGTGTCCCTCGGGAAGATTATGTAATCACATGCAATGACCTATGTCCCTCCTCCTAATGCTTACGGTGGATCTAGCCCCTACGATTACTGTGGGCAATTAAGAATCCTGGATAGCGTTCTTGTCCATACTCATTTGTGCTCTGGTTTTATATTCCCCATGTAATGAATGGTATAAAATGTACTTTTAAGATCCTTTAAGCCAACATAACTATAAATAAGAATTCTTATGGTTTATCATATTCCATTTTAAATGAAGTTCTACTTTTCAGCAACCTTTCGGCTCGAATGGTTGCGCGAATACCATTTTTAATAGAAATAAGAGGTTTAAAGAGCATTACTATATTTTGTGATTGGCATGTAAGAGCATTTGGTACGCGACTCAAGATGACCTACCAATGGACGACGGGGTGTGAGATACATTATATCAGGCCGCCTACAGTGGTCGTGCACAACACACTGGTATCGGCTTTCTGGCTATCGCAACACTCGTAAAATGAGATGAGAATTATTTTTTAAAAAATTTTATTATATTCAGGACTGTAAAAAGATAAGGACGACAAAAAAAAAAAAAATAAGGATCATGTGGACATTTATGAATGTTTCGTTATAAATAAATTTTTTAATATAAAGAGTACCATTACCATTTACATTATAATTATTGTTTTTACATGTACGGAAATCCTGTACTTTGCTCTGGTTATCTTTACGACTCCTATCTATTAGCAATTGCAAATCCAAATCACGGCTTTTAGAGCAATAAATTACTGCGAAGTGATACAAAATCCATATTATAAATTAAAATAATAATAATATATACATAATAAATTATATACATATATATATATATTATATACATTAATAATATTAAAAGTAATATATAGATATACTTATATATTAATAAAATAATAATAATAATTAATAGTATATGATATATATAAATATCATAATATTATATATAATTAATATTATATATAATTATATAATTAATAATTAATAATAAATATTATAGATAATTATATATATAATCCTCTCTCCCTATCTAATATTTAATTATATATTATATATATTATATAGATATAATTAATATTCATAACCTTGCCGCCCCCTAAATGGAAAATTTCTTGACTTAATTTTAAAGTCCATGATACTATTATATATATATATATATAATATATATATATAATTAATTAATTATATATATATATATATTATTATTATTAATATAATATATAATTATATATATATATATATAATTATAATTAAATTTAATATATTAATATTATATATAAATTAATTAATATATATACATATATATAGTATATTAATATATATATATAGATATATTAATAGTATTATTATATATATATATATTTAAATATATTATAATAATAGATATATTATACTATATATATATATTGAGTATTAATATATTACATAAAAATATATAGGATCAATATGTTTACCATTATAAACCAGATAAAGAGTCCAATAGTAATTACCCGAATAATAACCGTTTACTCTATTTTTTATATTAAGGTTCCAATATAGATATTGACGTATGAAACACGATTAGATATACCCAGAGATGAGGTACTTTTAGAATTTTGGTATTATACTTATAAATTATCACAGTAAAATATAAGATTAAAACCATTATGTTGTACTGCAGTAGGATCATAACGGAACTCTTGGTGTAAGAAGGTACCAGAATTCGCAAGTTCGCGACCATTGCGTCATTTCAACTCTAATCCATATTGGCATCAATTAATTGTTACATAAATCCATATATACTCTTAGAACATTTTATTTAATCATAAATTATAGTATCCATACATCAAAATTTCTAAATATTTTCGTTTATCTCTTTAAAAGTAGAAATGCTTAAAGTAGAATTTAAATTAATATTCTAAATAATATAATATAACATATAATTTATGTTTAGTTATATATTCCATAACTAATTATATATATAATATTCCATCCTTTTTTTCTATAAGTATAAGTATATATGTATAACAAAAATAGATTATTTTACTACTAGTACTTTTTATATATATTAAGTAGATAATGAGTGAATTTCAAAATATATCAGAGAGAGTGCGAGGTATAATTGGCCAAGATATTCTTATGTCAGAAAATTAATTTAAATGAAAGACTAGTCATAATGATTTACTGTCTGTTTGAATAATACAAAATAAAATTAAATCGCTAAGAAAAAACATTGAAATCATAGTACATATATAATAATATTTATACTTCCTTAAGATAAGTAGATTTCATTATAGTTTTATCAAATTACAATAGAATTCTCAAATTTTGAGATGACTAAAGAGACAATTATAGCATTATTCTAATATAGTAATACTTTTCTGGTCAAGATGCATGTTTCTTTTCGGCGTTACTATTTACGATGTTTTACTAATCTCATCTAATCACATACATAAAAAATATACTCTTCGTAACTCTTCGTACTGGTTGATGTATGTAAAAGGAGCCGCTGCGTAAAGTTGATATCAATTATTTGTTCTTGCATAGCGAACGCATAAGATTGAAAAATAAATGACAAAAATAATTGTAAGCTCAGAAAATTACTTACATGCACACAGAATTCTCTCAGATAAGGCATTAGCATCTCCATGTTCGTTGAGCCTCATCTCCTCTTCACAGATTGCAAAATTTGAACTATCTTTGCTCTACTCTATTGATATGTAGTACTAATACGCATTTCAGAGTTTTTATTTATCGCAAGAAATATCCATCATGCTATTATCAAAGCAAAAAGGAGTATGATGTCAATGGCTAAAATTTCGGACCAGTGTAAACTTTAATCAAAATTTACTTATAAACTATTAGATCCATGAACCGCATATCATCTTCAGAGTATATAGGTTTATTTAACTTGAAAAGTCCACCATTTAATCGCTTACAAAATCTAGCGTTATCATTCTTGTTGCCAGGGGTTGTCTGATATATAATGAGCTATATATATATATTATAGGCTTCATTTGCTGGGTGTCATGATTACATTATTTTTATTTTTTGAATCACGCGAGCAAGATGACTCCTTCGGGTTCATATTGACTATTTTATATAAATAATTCATTTCTACTAGAAGTATAATAGTTTCACCGTCGTGATGATGTAAGCTCTATTCTTATGTGTAGTGTTTCAGCTAGTAACTTAAATAATATATTCCTATTAGAACCTTTTATTATTTTATTTTTTATTTAATTATCGTCATATACCGCAATATGTAACTATATCTAAAAAATATTAGCGCAGTAATTACGTAGCAATACTAGCAAACATATAGTACTGCCAGCATAATTTTAATAATATCTAATATTGTTTAAACGAGGTGCTATTATATATACTATATATATATAGTAGTAAGGTACGCAAGATCGATCCAATAGATAAGAATATAGGTAAATATATATAATATATGAGTAATTCTCTTTTGTTTATTGAAGAAAAGAAAACTCAAAACTTTTCAGAATGATCTATGAAGAGTTAAAAAGTAATAATAGGGAGAGTTATATCTATAATAAGCATCATGCAGGCAGTCAGGTAATAAATATAGTATCTAGGTACTAAGCTTATATAGTTTTATTTATATAATATATCAAGTCCTCAATGGTGCCGGAGTGAACTGGCGACACCCCGACTGTACCTTTACACCATTCCGAATCTATAACCATGAAACTGAATTCTCAAAAAAGTGTCGGCAGAGAATCTTAATTTACTCTCCAGCTGTGACGCTGGCGCTTTACACGCAACGTCACCTGGAGACTGAAAATCTCTTGGCTTCAACAGCACCACAACCGCCACTCGCAACTCAACGTCTTGCACACACCGCACCAAACGTGGCATATTGGAAAATAAGAAAAATATATTGCTTTCGGGGTCAGGAAAATATATATTTGGAAAATGTTAGATGAACGTTTTATGGTTATTAACATACCGACACATATAGAAGTCAATAAGGTTTTCTTGTCAATACTTATTTCAGTTCACCTTCGACGGCCTATTTATTAACTTTTAATAGAATTTCTGTTTCTATTATAATTTTAGGATATATCGTCAAAGATGTTTAATATTGAAAACCAACAAGTTTGTCGAAATTAAGGTTGAGTCATGTGTTAAATATTGTCTCTTTCGGTGATTGATAATCACTTAGGTTAATTCAGCTGGGTTTTAAAAGCGTGTTTCAGAACCTTACCCCTGAAGTGTAGTATAGCCAAGGTGTATTGAGTGAAAGCACCATAATATCCATGATCTACGTTTCGCCACGAGAGAGCGTCTTCTTCCCAATCAACCTATCCATAGTGGCTATCTTGCCCTTAGTCATATATTGATAGCTATACCATAACGATTGAAATTTAACTAATATGATATATTATATATATATGACTATTAAGGATATAACAGGTATTTCATAAAGTGATCTATACATAATCACTTAATGTATACCAAGTAGTAAAGGAATTAAAGATAATTTTATTCACAACCATTTACTTTTTGCGCCTTCCTCTGGAAATCATTTTTGTGTCTACCTTAAACCTAATAATAATATTAAAGTCGTATAGTAATGATAACCTAAGATATCTAATTGCTCTCTACAGTATAATATTATGAGTAATTAATAACCTAAGAGTATCATCCATATAATTATAAAAGGTGATTTGGTGATATTATCATATATATCTTGAATAATAAGCCGTATTATGTATATAGCATTGTGAGTACTTATATAAGGTAATACTTTGAGATGAAATATAGTATACGGGATAAAATAAAATAAGATTAATCTATTGTGATACTATAAGTTTATATATATAAATATATGTACAATGAAAATTATTATGCCTTATATATATTAAAAATTACCGCCACCGGGTGGACTCGAACCACCAACATTGTAGCACCGCGAGATTGTCTAGACAACACATTCTACTTACTTATTTATTTAAATATAATATTTTATTTACGTTTTATTTATTTATTTATTGTTATGTAAGGCTTATTTTACGTTTATTTGTTAATATTATACAAAGGAAAAAATATAATAGATACTTGTCGTATTAAGGTATGCAAATTTTCGATGAAATTTCGTCGAACAATTTTAGCCATACAGTATTTTTTATCAGATTTAGTTATTTAGCTTAAAGGTAAAGAAGAATTCGTATTATCTGAAGTATTTCGAAATTAATTAATTAATTTAATATATATATGATTATATATTATTAATATATATTATAATATATATATTATTTAACTATTTTAAATATTAATTATATACTATTAATGATAAATAATTTACATTTTAGATAGAAAATTTATAGCTTAAGAGGATTAAGTATCAATATCTATTATATTAAATGAATATTAATGTTTTAAAATTTGGATAAAGATGTTATTATAGAGGTTATAAAAGACATATATATTTATTTTACACTATGAGTATTTATACATTTTGAATTGATACGCATTTATGAAACTACGAACGTCAACACGTGATTTATGAGACTTTCAAACGATAGAATTCAAATGAGAAAACTGTCCAAAAATTACAAATTCCCAGTAATCGATACTTATTAACTGATTGCTGGTCTGGACGGGAGTATTGGTGGATAAAAATTTCCAAGTCACTCCAGAATCGGGTTAACCAGAAATAATGTTTAATTAAGAGCTTACTAGTTATATAAATATAATTATAGGATAATTATAAAGTGAGATAAATAATATTATTAGAATAATGAGTTTTAAGTATAATACGACTATTATACTCCCTACACATCTTAGCATATAATAATTATTCAATAATCCATGTAATATATATATCAATATATAATAAATCAGCGATATTATATATATATAATAACTAATATATTTAAATATATATAAATACAATAGTCAATTGGATATAAGATGTTTAAGATAATAGAATTCGGCAAAGAATTGAAGGTACGACACTAGCCTGAGTCAGAAATGAGAAATACGTTGAATGACAAGTTGATCATTCCCTGACAAAATTTGCATAAAAAAGAAAAATAGATACATAAATAATATTAGAAGTGGTAATTAATTTCTTTGTCTGAATTTAGAAAATGTTTATTAAAAGTTCGGTGAAAAGGAGAAAAATAATAAAGTAGAATATAAAATACTAATATAATAAATGATATAAGGTAAAGTATATAAGTGTACCAAGAAACTGTTTATAGATTAGAATATGTGTATGTGAAGTATAAGATAAAAATAAAATAATAATGGTTATTTAACTATATGTGTAATATTAGTTCAAATAGTTTAACTATGTATATTATATGAATATTTTGTGGATTAGAAGTTATGATATAGTCTCATAAATAAAACTAATCAAGATTAATTAATGTAGCTATAATATCGAATAATGTGCAAGTGATGAAGTAAACTTAACCTATATAATACAAGAGATAACAAATGTTATTTATAATTTTGTAATAATAAATGATATAATAAGTAAATATAATATAATAACTAAGGATTAATAGATTTAAACATACAAACCTGCTGAGATACTACCTAACTAGTTGAGCTGAAAAAGTAGTAGAAGAATTATCTTCCATTTTTCTGCACCTTGGACATTTTTTCCTATTGATTGCTCAGAGTTTGAAAATAAGAAAAAATATATTCATGGCGTTATTCTTAATGTAGTTCTAAAATCCTAAAATTCGGAAATTGTGCATTGATTTATAAACTTTCATCTTTGTTTATCCATTTTCTCTTTTCCCTCGTTCTTCTGGAAGCAAGCGCTAGCTGAGCCTGTAAGAAACAATGAGACATTTCTCATCCCCCCAAAATTTTCTTATTTCCCTGGCATCTTTTTTCCTAAGGTCTTCGATTCTATCCCTAGCTGGAAGGTTCAGAAATAACTTTGCTTTTTAACAGTATCTCAGACAGTCAATGAGCGATCTATTTTGCATCTTTTCTATATTTGCGACCCTATAGGTTCATTGTTCTGTGGTATATCATTGAATATTTTCTTCCTAAGGCGATCATACATATATTTTTGATAGTTTTTGCTTCCAGTGTTAAGCTTTAGGTTCTGAAAACTGCTTATAAATAAGAAAGGTTCAGTACCTAGAGCTTAACAGTGGAAACTGAGAAGAGTATAAAAAGCAAAATTTCGGTTTTTATATTATTCTTTGTAACTTTATTGATTTAAATTCTGGTCTTTCTGCATTAGTTGCTGCGGAAGTCTAGCCCTTAATTCTTCATGTCTAGCACAAAATGTTTTCGGTATGCGTTTAGTGTTTGATTCAACTTTCTCTTTTTACTGTTTGTTATTTACCTTTTTCTTACTTCATAACTTATCCATGTTTTTCCAGTGATATATTTTAACTTACCATTTTTACATTGAAAAATAACCAACCGAATAGGAAGCAACGTGGAAACAGACGATCATTGATATTTCTCATATCACTAATTAGGGAAAGTGGCTGAAAGTCTGTTCGTTGTGGCAAAAAAAATGCTTACATCATTTTATTCATTAAATAGCTTCCTGTGCATCTTTAAATATATAGCTTCATGTAATTGTAATTCATAAAATAATTCAGGAATAAACTAAAATAGGCAGTAAATAAATGTTTCGACACAGTGCCCTCTTCGGTAGTAGAAAATGTGATTCAAGGCTAACTCATATTCAGACAACTTGTGAATTTGTTTACGATTCCAGTTATGATTTTTTTTTAGTAAGTTTATGTTAACAATAAACGCAGTCAAAGCCTCAAGAATTTATATTCATAACGCCAATTTCTTTCTATCTATTAAAATAAATAGCGGGGCGGCATAAGCTAACAAAGCGTAAGAATCTTGCACTCTGTGACAGAATCGTGATATATGGTCCAAATTTCTCATTAATAATATTAAAAACAAATAGCCTAATAGTGCCAAGCTAGATCTACACTTTGGTCATGCTCTAAGCCTATTTGCAGTAAATACTGAAATATGTAAATATAAAGGGAGAATAACGATTCAACACAAATTTACTTGAAATTGTGCAGGAATCCTGATATATTATTATTGATATTATATTATATTATATTATATTTATATTAATTAATTATATTATATTATATTATATATATTATATTAATTATATTATATTATATTATATTATATTATATTATATATTATATTACATTATATTATATTATATATATTATATTATATTATATATATTTAGTATATACTATATTATATATATATATATATAATATATATATATATATATATATATAGTATACTAATATATATATATATAATATACTATATATATATATAATATATATATTAATATTATATATAAGTAACAGCTTCATTCTTTTATCTGAAAGGCAAGCGCCATCACACTGGTGTAGTGCAGTTCATGTAATGTTTTCTTTTACACATTTGCACTTTGCACAAGCTACTCTACATGTACAGCGAAGAAGTTCCTGGCATTCATCACCTGCAGCAGGTAGACTTGTCCAAAGTGGTTGGTACACTGTATCATTCTTAACCCAACCCCATTCTGTAGCATCTGGAATGGCTGAATTGAGAACGGTGATTGATTCCCAAACATGCCCCTTGGTATATATGCAGCTCTTTTGGCGTGTTCCAGTAAAGCGCTTTGTGTTGGAGGTATGCCTTTAATAGCACGATTCTTCCTTGCAAATAAATACTTTCCAACTGCATTAACACTTTCCGATGCACTTGTTCGATCATAGAGAAGTACCACGTATCTCTCGAGGATAGCCATTGTTTCTGTTGACACTGCTGTGGGAGTCGCTCCTAACTCGCGAAACACTTCTGTTGCTGCCGGGAATGCGTTCCAGACTTCTCACGCGGTGTGTTTTCCACGATCAGAAAATGACGAAACGGTATCGCATCCTGTGTAAGTGTGGAAGAATAGTAAAGCAACTGAATTCTCAGGTCCCAGAAATTTCGCTATTTCGCTCGCAGATATGAATGAAGTTCTTCCCAACTCCAAACGCGATCCATATTTGATATATTTTTCGGGAACATGCAAACGATGCTGCAAGAATCAGCACGTCAGATTTAGCTGTTTTAATCATGATGCTTCTGTGACCTTTACTGATACAATTTGCAGTATGGACAAATATGATGCTGTCCTCTTCCTCGTGTGAGCAAGGTTGAAGACTGAAATGATCTTCGCGAAGAGGAGAGCTCTTGACATGTTGATCAAAGGTTACAACTACATCTTTACCTTCAACGCTGATATTTGCGGCCTCGTGCGTGAGATAAGAAAAAGTTCAATCTTATTGCTGTTGTCACGCAGAAGTGATTGTCAGTTCTTTAGTAAGGGCGAATTTAGAAGCACACGTTTTCTTACTCATTTTCCACCGGAATCCCTTGCTAATGCCTTCAGGCTGTCACAACAGTAGTCGTCCCACACTACATCGATCCTTTGGACTTTGTCGAGCTGTCTTGTAACCTTTGGAATGAACACAAGTTTACTGTATTCTGAAAAAATTATGGAAGTACCTGGCTTTAGTGTCTGAATAACAACTGTTCCATCAAGAATTACAGATGATACGTGTGGCCGATCGGACGATAAGCAATCGTCATTTAATAAACACTGAAGTACGTTTAACTTTGTGCACGTTCGCATTCTTCCTCCAACTGCCAGTAATTGAGGTTGGCTCTGATTTTCATGACTGAAGAAATTATCCACTTCACTTTCTCGACTCTGGTATGCAATGTATAACTTTGAGAAAATATGCGCGTCACTTTTTGCTGACACCAGCGCTAACTTAATGTCAGTTGCCTTCTTCAGCGCAATACCGTGAAAGACCCCATGTCTATTCCTAGGGATGACGTTGCTTATAGGTACCGTCCAGTTGAGGAGCCGATCCCGCAGATACGATTCATACTAATGCACACCAAGCTGTTCCTCCATTGCTAAATCCAGTCCCGCTGTAGGATGCGCAACGTCTTTCGTTGTTGAAGGGTAAAGTTCATTGACGGATTCGTCGAACGGGTTCCAGAGATCTTCAATTACTTCAACCATCGCCTTGACATCTTTATGGAACTTAACTTGTACATGATGTTCTTGATCATGGTGCGAACTACTAGCTGGTTTCACATCACTCACATTTTCTTTGAATTCCAAGACAATGCGAGCTAATTCAGGACCAGCTACCATCCATCTTCGTAACGCTACAGGATCATTGGTGAGGACTATCGCACTACCATCACCTTTCACCTTTTCATTATTTTGTTCGTGAGCCTGGTCTATTGAAAATGAAGAGAAGGGACGATTGGTCTTGTGTACGACAAATTTGCCCTATTTGAATGCTATTGCAATATCTGGGTGATTAGTTTGCACTTCCATCATGTCCTTGATGTAGACCGGTAACCACCTGGAATAATGTGTAGAATCTAAAGCAAAGAACCATGGAGGAAACTTATCCAAGAAAGAAATGTACAGATCGAATTTAGCTTCTCTAATGGATCTGATGAAGATTAGTTAGTATAGTCACTTCCAAATCCAGTGTTACCAACCAGTACTCAAACTGAAGAGGTGTCCTGCACATATTTATGCACCACATGTCCAGCAGTTTGGCTCCTTCGATATTAGATGCGATGTATCTGTCATAAGCCTTGTGAAGTAGTATGTCTAGGCTAGCTATTGTAGCCTGATGCACGTAACGCGTTCACGTAATATATGAAACTTTAAGAAATGAGTTAGCTACTCCACTGGTTGTGATAGCCGCGTTTACTAAAACATCCGTATAACCACTTCCTTTTAGATAATGACCTGCAGCCTTGAGTGCGGCCATTTCAAGATGAAGTCCTCCCATCATTAAACGATCTCAGATTCGCCGTATATTTCTGGCAAGTCCATTGTATTTGTTTACAAATGGCAAAGAGTGGAGGATCAAAGGTAATGACTGGCTTCTGTCCGATGTTGATGTACTAAACCGCACACTTAATTACATCCACACAATGACATATCATCGCCACGGAATGAGCAGACTCCAGAAATAGGGGCAATATAGCATAGCCTTATTTCTTCTTTTTTTCTTTGACAATTAGCATTGTAAGCAACCCATGATATGTTCTCATTAACCGTTACTGCATCTTGTTTAACTGTGTTATTAGCGTTATGCAGCCAAGACTTTACATCAGTCCTTGCAGTTTCAAACGCAATAACGTCGGTAGCGTATTCTACTACACTTTCGGGCACTGACATGTTAGTATTTTTCATTGAAACTGGGTGAACTTTAGTGTAAAAAGATGTGATTGCATTAACTGTTTTCTGTTTGCCAGCTTCTAATATTTCGATTTTTCCCAAGTCCTTCCCATCACCAACTTCATTTGGCCCAAGTGATTCCCATCACCAACTTCATTTGGGTGATGAAACAATGAGAGATCCCTGTTCCGTGGAGTGACTCTAGTGACGTGGTTGACGATGGGTTGTGATCTATTTTGTCGATTGCATAAGTTGTGAAAACGTTTCCTCGTACATTTGAAGGACACACAACATTCTTCTCAGCAAACTTTTCACGCATTGCGTTTCCAAGGTCAGTAGATAGTCTTAGCACCCTATTGTAGGAAATGCTTAATCCAAATCCATACATTTTATCAAGCAAGTGCTTCTTGCGAGTGGCGGTATGGACACTAACTCATATATATATATAGTGGTGTTTCCTGGTTTATTTTGTGTCGAACCGCAGATTCACGTCTTTGGTGTTTCACGCTATTGAATTTAAGGAACTGTGCGATAGACATATATATATAAATTATATATATTTTTTACTATATAATTTTTAAAATACTATATATAATATATATTATATATATATATAATATATAAATATAATATATATATATATATATATATATACACACACTAAATATATATATATATATATATATATATATATATATATATATATAATAGGAAGGGATGTTTCCTGACTCCTTTTGTGTCGAACCGCAGATCCACGTCTTTGGTGTTTCACGCTATTGAATTTAAGCAACTGTGCGAGATAACACTGCTTGATTTTCAAGAGAATAATTACTTTGTTGTGTTATATTGGACCCATCAGTTACCATCCTCACAAGTTCCATTGAATTGAACGTTCTTATCGAACATATCGCGGCGGACTTTATTTGCTGCTCGCACAAGTAATATTACATCTGTATCATTGTTCCTTTCACATGATCTGAAAGTTCTTGATCAACACTTTCTTAAATTGTTAGGAATACATCGCAACCCTTCTGGAAAGCAATTAATCCTGATATATGAGCTAGAAGCTTCTCCTACAATCTTGTCGAATGTACTCCTTGATTGTCTGTGCACATTTGCTGTAGTCTTTCACAGAATATCTTTATAAGGTTTGACAGCTTGAACATTGGTGTGAGGCTTCATTTTGTGCTGCTTCCTCAATATAAGTTTTCAGCTGTGTAAAAATAATGCCTCGCATTACATTATTATTATCCACATAGTTTTGCTCCCGTTTCTTTGATCTTGAAAGGTTATACAGTGACCAAAGGTATTTTAAATGGTACATCGCTTCGATGGCAATCATATCTCCTTCACTTAATTTGGCAAGCAGACTCGAGTCTTCCAGTAGCAGAACTGCACTTAGAACGCGAGTGTCCAACCCAACCCAAAGATTTCGGCTTAAGTTAGGTCTTCCTATTTGCCTTTTGATTACAAAAGAAACACATGCGTCGGTCTCTTTCTTCTTTACCGACGGTTTCAACGCGCGCAGAGGTTCTCAGAGGTTTACTTGATTCAGCTTTCTCAATCTCCGCTTGTATATGTTCCCAACTGAGTATCCTGTTTTGTTTAGTTTTATTGCAATTGTCTCGACACCTTTTATGCCAAACTGCATTATTTACACGCAATGTATTTTGTACGCCGCTGCCTTCATCAAGTCTGCAGATCTTCAATGTTCTAGGTAGTCCCTTTGCTTTGTCAAACACCTCAAGAACTTCTGCAAGTGTTCTATAACCAGTTCCAGAATCTTTCAATTTCGACTTTCCTGGGCAGGTCAGCTCTTTATAAACATCTGTTTGGCAAATGACAAGCGAATCCCAGTTAGTGGCCATTTGTTTAGTAGATGATGTAGTTGATACCTATGTTTCTGCAATATTAACGTATTGCATCTTCTTCGCCATGGTTAGTGTTCTGCTGTAATATTAATTAAATGTAATGGTAGAGTTCAAATTTTCGTTCAACAGCACACCCTGCAAAAAAAATCGTTGTAATTTCATAATATTTAATCCGAACATAATATAATAATATAATAAACCTAATTTTTACTTATTTACCAATTTGTATGCATATTATAAACACCAGAACATTATTTTACTGTCGATTATTGAAAAATAACCACATTTTGAAAGTAATATTTGGATGACCCCTCCATTTTGTGCAATGGATGTATCCAAGCTTGGCACTATAGTAGAATGTGTTCTATACATAAAAATAAACCTTTGTTCTAACTTTGGTGTTTCTGTCACAAAATGCACGATTATTTGGATATGCCGCCCCACTAAAATAGTCGAAGGGAATACCACGCAAAATAACATAATCAATTTACCTGGAAATATGACGTCTGAGGCAGCAAACTTTTCTTGGCTCCACTTCAGGTCGTCGGACACAACGACAAATACAGCATTGTTACAGCTACAAAAATAATAAAAAAAAAAAAAAAATAAATAAAATCATAAAATATTTATTATTATTATTATTATTATTATTATTATTATTATTATTATTATTATTATTATTATTATTATTATTATTATTATTATTATTATTATTATTATTATTATTATTATTATTATTGTTATTGTTATTGTTATTGTTATTGTTATTGTTATTGTTATTATTATTTTTATTATTATTATTATTATTATTATTATTATTATTAATATTATTATTATTTTATTATCTATTATTATTATTATTGTTATTGTTATTGTTATGTTTATGTTATTGTTATGTTATTGTTATTTATTATTATTTTATTATTATTATTATTAGTTTTATTATTATTATTATATTAATCAATTATTATTTATTATTATTATTATTATTATTATTATTATTATTATTATTATTATTATTATTATTATTATTATTATTATTATTATTTTTATTATTATTATTATTATTATTTATTATATTATTATTATATTATATTATATATATTATTATTATTATTTATTATTATTATATTATTATTATTATTATTATTATATATTATTATATTATTATATTATATATTATATATATAAATAATATAATATATTATATATATATATATGATTCATATTATTATATATATTATATTAATATATATATATATATTATATATATATATATAATATATATATATATAATATACATATATAATATATATATATATATATAATATATAGTATAATATATAATATATATATATATATATATATATATATATTATATATATATATATAATATATATATATATATATATTATATATATATATATATAAAGGTTTTCTCGTAAGTCGTGAGCGTTTGTTTTGCCGAGGTTATTGGGCATGATAAATGTGTCGTTTCGAATTATGTCTGCATGTTATTCGAATGTGCAGATACTGATAAGCATGAAATGTGTGTTTATTGTTTTTAGTTTCTCGGAGAATAAATTTTGCACTATTTATAGATGAAATTTAATTAGTTGCATCCATTTTATTAGAAGATAATAATTTCTTATGGCAGTTTCTCAGTACTAGAACGAACAGAGTGAAACTAAAGTTTATTAATTTAATTTGTTGGAAAAGAAAATGGAATATAAGCTTCTATTGGAAATCAAGGAAGAACTACTTGTTAGCAGCTTCAAAGTACAAAAAAAACCGTCTCTTTCAGTAGAACACTTGAAAAGATAGGGCACTATGTTGTAACGTTGTCGAAGAAATCCAGAGGTGGAAAGAATTGAACGATATAAGGAGAAGGACTGGTAGTCAAGAAGGGTATATAGTATGTTTCTTCATTACCATTATGATCAGAGATACTGAAAGGGAACTTCATCATCTGATAGAGGCTACTGTGGATAGAGAAATTGTAGCTAAGTTTACCAGCTGTATCTTTAGAGCTAGAGGAAAACCACTGACAATGGTAAATGTTAATATCACTAAGAACATTGATTGCAGAGAAAAGAGAATGTGCTCCATTCTGGCTATAAGGATTCAAATAACTTAGGATTGCCAGTTGTGCTAGGAGACAGAAAATCTGAGCAAATAAATGAGAAGAACAGTTGAGCACTGGAGTTCAGTGGAATGTAATGCTAGGAAAACCAAACATACTGATGTTTATAAAACCAAAGTGGTACTTGGTAAATTTTATAATGGATATTCTAGACCATTAAGAAAAATATATATTGATTTCCTAGGATGAAAATAGATTAAAGAAATTGAGAATGTTTTTTATAGAATAGAAATTGTTTGAAGGTGATATAACAAAGCTTCATAACTTGTTTTATCTTTTCATAGTTCCCAAGTAAATAAATTCTTTAAAATACACCAGAAAAGCTAAAGCAGAAAAAATAAAGAGAAATAGAAATAGAAAATTGCACACTATCCAAATGTGAGAAAGTATTGTTGCACATCAGAGTGGTTAATTATATGAACACCTGCCTCCACTTATGCCAAAACACTCCAAATCTCATGCGCTAGACACAGAAACATTCTTCACAACTCCCATAACAAAGGTGTCCTAGTCCCGAGACAGGAGCCTTGCCAATCTATACTATACTATTTACACCACTTGAAAACCAACACAAGAAGAAGCATGTACCTAAGCACGTAGTGGCGGAGTAGAGCCAGCAGCTCACAAAAGAAAACCCACGACAGAATACTAACAACAGTACTAGCTCACAAAGTCCAGCACCCAATGACAACATGGACACATTTACTTTCAGCATAACGTCCTCACAGATATTTATAACTAGGAACTTCTCCGCACAGCGCAAATAGACACTAATACCACGGCGTGTAACAAGTAGACAAAGCACAAATCGTTGTGCTTGTTCGAGGGAATACCACAGCTCACCTACACGGCCGAAACACAGGGCATCAACACATCCGCACTATAAATACACCAAGTATGATATATATAATATATATATATATATATATAATATTGAATATATAATATATATATATATAATATATATACTATATATAATCACAATATACCATGAGAAATCACCATACACCCTACCTAAACTTACGCACGTACTCACAGTCAACCGTTAGTCACTATAATAACTATAATATATTATATGGTGCTCGAAACTGATGACAACAAAGGCTACACGCACAAAACTGAACTCCGAGGTGGCACACTATGTATGGAGAGGAAACACCATTACACAAAATGCATCAACCCATTGGCAGTAATGAAGACAGTGATTGTGAATGTGTGTTTGATTTCCAATCCAGAATAAGCAAGAAGGAACAGATGTTTTGGATGAGATCATTAGTAAAGGAGGAGGTACATGGTAGAGTCGAGAAAAGCGCAGAGTGACGAAAGAGAAATCAGCAATACCTCGATCAAGGCACTAATAGAATATGATAGACCCAACCTCTAAACTGTGAAGATGATCAAGAACGAGACAAGTGAACGATGGAGATGATTGGATTTGGAAGTTGTGTACAAAGCGTTTATGGAAGGTATAGGACCGAGGGATTGGATAAGAGCAGTAATAGTATCCTTATATAAGAGTAAGGTGGATAAGGGTAACTGTAGGAATTATAGGGGAATTAGTTTATTGAGTGGTTATAGCGCGCGAAAAGATATAACTCTGCTGTCATTTGCTCGAGATGTTGTAACCCAGATAACCAATATGCTGGTATTTTGGTCGAAAGAGTGCGTAGAGTAACCGAAGGACTGATTGGTGAACAACAAGGTGCGTTTAGAAGTGGTAGAGGGTGTGTGGATCAAATTGAAACAAATGATTGAGAAAATGAAAGAGAGGAAGAACAAATTGTATTTAAGTTTAATGGATTTGCACCAGGCATACGATAGGATTAATAGGGAAGCTCTATGACAGGTATTAGTGATATATGGTGTTGGTGGTAGGCTTCTGAATGGAATCAAAAGTATGTACAACGATAGTGAAGCGTGTGTAAAAATAAATCGAGTTGAAAGTGATTGGTTTAATATTAATAGTGGAGGTAGGCTGGGCTGTGTTGTCTCCTTGGTTATTCAATTTGGGGTGATGAAAAAATTAGAGGTGGGGTGGCAGGGGATGGTGTTAGAATGATGGAGAAAGGAAGAGTGTGGGGGGTTCCCTACGTATTATAAGCGGATGATTTGGCTTTGTATTGTGAATTAGAAGAGAGTTTGAGAGGATTGGTAGAGAGATTTGGCAGGGTGTGTATAAGGAGGGATTTTGAAAGTAAACGTAGATAAGAGTATTCCTATTGTTGTGAGTGAGGACAGTCCTCGGTGTGAAGTTTTGTTAGATGTTGAGCGGCTGGAACAAGTGTCTGAGTTTAAATATTTAGGATATATGTTGGATGAAAAGGGAACGGATGATGCAGAGTGCAGTAGGAAAGTTGTGAAGTGCCAGAAGATAGCTAGTGCAATTAAATTCTTGGTGGATGTAAAGGGACAAAGTCTTGAGTGCCCTAAGGTCTTACATGAGGGTATGATGTTACCTGTGTTAATGTTTACTAGCGAGACAATGGTCTAGAATAAGAGGTATAGATCTAAAGTACAATGTATTCAGATGGACAATCTTATGGGCGTGCTAGGTGTGAGAAAAACTAATAAAATGAGGAATGAAAGTATTAGATTTTTGTGTGGTGTGAAGAAAGGGGTAAATGATAAAATAAATAAAAGTATGTTGAGATGGTTTGGTCATGTGGAAAGAATGGATGATAAACAGTTGGTTTAGCGGATGTACAGTGGTGAGTGTGCTGGGAATCGACCGGCTAAGAAACCGAAGAAAAAGTGTATTGAGTCAGTAAAAGAATGCCTGGAGAAGAGAAATGTGAGTTTGTCAGACGCGAGAAGAAAGGTGCATAATAGGAGTGAATGGCGGGGTTTTGTGAGGGGGTATGGTTGTGGCCCACCTGAGCCAAGGGATGAACCCTAAATTGACGATTTGCCATAGTGAGGGTCCATCGCAGTCCCGTAAAGTCCTAGGGTGGATTTTTTTGATTGCGACGAGTTCTCACTTAGGGTTATAAAGGGGGCGATAAGGCTGGGCTTTCTTTTTGTCTTGCGTCATATTCTTTTAATATTTTCTGTTTCCAGTGCATGTGACGTACCTTACCCACAGTCTGGAGAAAGAAGGTGAATGATAAATATATATATATATATATAATATTATTTATATATATATATATATATATAATATATATATATATATATATATATATATACTATAAAGTTATATATATATATATATAAATATATCTTTTATATAATATTATAAAGCAACGAAGTCGTCTGTCCTACATGCCTAGGGTAGGGAATTAAAAAAAAACCGTTCGTTTTTTTTATAAAAAAAACTCAACATTTGTTTAATTTATAAAAAAAGAGACCAAGACGCCAAAAAATTTTTGAATTTGCACTTGAATTTAAAATCTGTATTTTTCTGTGAAATCACTTTTGTCTTTTTTTTTTTTTATTTAACGCCACCTCCAAATAAACTTAATCGTTCTTCATATATATCAAGTTTTTAGCTTCATCATTAAACGAGATATCTTACGGCAATTAAAAATACCCTAGTAAGACCATAAACAATATAATACTCCAGATCAATCGTACCCGCAAAAAGTGTTTCCTACAGAATAATCCTGGGACCAGTAAAATATCAAATAATTCACCTATGTTAGAAAGTGTATCCCCTGTACTATTATGCGCTTCTTTGCATACTATCATATAGCATACGCCAGTTTCCCACGCTACCCATTATTACTACCAAAAACGAATTATTTCTTTCATTAGCCATTCCAGAGCCACATCCTAGAGAACACACTCATGTAATATTGATTAGCAATTTTCAGTGTTATCTGACATCTAACTAGCTATTTTAATCCCGTAATGATAGTAAAAATCATTGTATGTTTACTTGATTTATTTAAACATCCCTATTGTAATATTTACCTTTGCTATCGTATCTCTTATGTAGTATTATCTATCTAAAGTATTAATTAGTATTTATATGTCAAATATTTATTATTTTCATATTCTTATTATATTATATTATAATTTATTATATATATTATGGTGTATAGTGACTAGCACAATAAACTTTACTCAATATAAGGTGAACGTTATGTATTGTAGATAGGATAATATAATATATATATAGTAATATAATATAATAAAATATAATAAATATATATATTTATAATTTAATTATATATATATATAGTAATATATATTAATATATATATATATATTAATTATATATATATTAATATAATAATATATTAATATATATATATTATATTATATATATATAATATTATAATTTTATATAAAATTAATATTAATATTTAATATATATAAGTATTAATATTATATAATATATTAATATAACTATTAATAATATAATATAATATATATTATATTAATAATATTATATCTTCATCTGCCTTTTTTACTCGCCCAATAAGTAACTGGTTAAGGTAGTAAGGTAGTGAGCAGCTTAAATAAACAAGTCAATCATGTTAAAGAAAAGCCCTCATGTATGTCTATCGTATAGAAGAATATGAACACAAAAGTTCCACACGAAAAGAGAAATCCTCTGAAGCCTTCACTTCGTTCCGTATATTCCTTAACTCTACTAAGTAAGTATCTCGTCACATAGTAGTCAAGAATTAATATACTTAACTGCGGTTTTTCCAACTCCTATAGCTTTCACGGGGACTGCGACAGACCCTCACTATGGTAAATCGTCAGTTTAAGGGTTCATCCCTTAACCAGGTGGTCTCCAACCATACTCCCTCACAAAAACGCCGCATTTCTCTCTTATTATGCACCTTTATCTCGCCTCTGCCAAAGAACTCACATTTCTCCTCCTTCAGACATTCCTTTATGGACTCAATCTACTTTTTCTTCGATCTCCCAGCCGGTCGGTTTTCACACACTCGCCACTATACATCTGTTTAAGAAACCGACTATCATTCATCCTTTCCACGAGAACCAAACCATCTCAAAACATACTCATTTA
>JABUQX010048761.1:0-10000 GCA_015478945.1 Trachelipus rathkii | reverse complement strand
TTTTATTGTTATTGTTTTCTGACGCGGGAAACTTCTTTTTCTATAAAACAAATCAATCGTTTATGAAGCAATGACCTCTTCTATTAAACGCTCTAATAAACATTGTCAAACCTAAATTAAATAACTAAATAAAAACTAAAAAGTATAGGTACTATATCCAAGGGTACCATAAAGTGAAACAATAAAATAAACAGAACGGGAGGAAAAAAATTTATAGAATATAAAAAATAAAAGTTAATAAAGAGAAAGAAAATCTATACTTTGCGTTGGAAGGCTGAGGACCCCAGACTAAGTCCTTCCACGTTGGTGTATAGTTATAGCAATTTTCGAGAGTTAACAATATGCAGATAAATGATGTAAATTACGAATGTTGAAATAACGAGATATAGAAAGAAAAAAGAGATCTAGAGATCAAAATAATTCATGAAAATTGTTATACGTCTTTTGAAAAAAAAAGAGAGCATATAAGGCCTAGGAATACTCACAGACACACAAAATAATTGCCGTAATCAACCACTACAATAACAAAAGAACTTATTGGTTTTACGTGACATACATAAATACAGCAAGAAAAAAAAATCTACAGATATAAAAGCTGAAAAAAAATAATAATACAGAAAAGTTTTAAGTTAAAAACATAGGCCTTAGTACTAGTTTAAGAGCATTAGCCTACGGAAAGCTATCCTGTCCTCTCTTAGGCGCTATAGTAAGTAAGCTACAACTATCTTTCATGGCAAACAGCCTAATTATTTATAAAATAAATGGTTTTAAAAAAAAAAAAGTTTGGTTTTATGTTCAATGACATGTTACATACCCAGCTTTACCCTGTTACAAGAGTTTTTTTTCAGATCTATTTAGGCAAGTGCTTTTACTACAAAATAACTAAAAAAACAGAAAAATAAAATTTTTTAAAAAAATGTACAATTAAGACAGTGTAAAAAAAAAAAAAAAAAAAAAAAAAAAAAAAAAAAAAAAAAAAAAAAAAAATTGTGAATTACAATAATGACTTCGACTAGAAGCAGGTCTGGTGCTCAAAATTTAAATAATCCACCGTCTGGAATTTCTATACATCATGTAGATGTTGAAATAAATGAAAATGATAGACATAATGAAAATCTAAATAGGAACGATGGCCACAACTCAAATAACTCATCGGTTGAGAGTGATCGTTCTCGCACCCCATCACCCGAACCACATCGAAGAACCTAGGAAAGTACTCTCTGTGCAGGTTATTCCTCGGTTTGAAACAAGGGATGTGGGAAAGTGGTTAGATAGAGTGGAATTTCTATTTAGCCTATATTTTGTTACGGATAATATCGAAAAAGTTCAACTTCTCGGTCCTCTCTTACCTTCGGCTATAACTTCAAGAATAAGCTATCCTATCAACGACCAAACATATGAAGAATTGGTTCGCCTTGTAACTGAAACTTATGCTCCATCGGATAAAGAGAAAGCTGAAAATTTATTTCGGCAGGAGCTTAAACCTGGTGAAAAAGCCCACAGCATATCTTACAGAATTAAAGCATCATTAGGAATTCCGCAGTTATCAATGGCTTTTACATCAAAATAAAAACCTTATGAAACAGATGATTTCTTCGTGGTTCTACCTGATGATCTGGTACCGTTATTAACGGTATTGAAAGGGGAGTTGCGGGATTATTCATAAAAAAATGGCGAAAGCAGCTGATGTGTTATCGGAACCCAACGTCATAAATCAAATCCTATCCAGGATTATTCGGGTTCAATTGCTGTGACTCATTCATTCCTACCAGGGCAAGTGATCCCCAACCTAGGAAAGAAGACCACATTTCACACAATGATTTGGCCCAAATAAACAATCGACTAAGTGAGATGTTCCAGAAGTTGGAGGCCCTCACATATCAAGTAAATCAATTAGATCTACGGATGTCTCGTAATTAGAATGGTTGGGACAGAGGTCGCTCTCTTGGCTGGGACAGAGGTCGTTCTAACCGTCGTCGATCACCTTCAGGATTTAGAAAAGATGGAACCCTTTGCTACTACCATTTCACCTTCCGTGAAATGGCTAGCAGGTGCCAAGGAGGCACTTGCAAAATGGCTCATTTGGTGGCACAAGCGCCATCGCAAAATAATGCTGGACCCACTTCATACCTTCACAGGGAAACTAAGTATAGGGGTGGAGTTACGCTCCTATACAAAGAAGGTGCGCTTTAACCCAGTGGTAACTCGCAAAATTCGTAAGTACAAAATTAATTCTAAAAATTATAGAAAGATTAGAGGAGGAAAGCTACTCCCCACTACTAAACGCCAATAATAATTACAAAGCTATAGGTAAAAATGTTGAACAATTTTGCATGTAAGTTAAATAATATCAGGTTCATGTTTCATTTCAAGTGAAAATGCTACTTAAATGGGCGTAAAACCAATCTGTTATATGTTTGAGAGAAGCTTCTCAGTTGAGTGAAAATGAATCCCTTGGTATAGGGAAAAATTGTATTTCTCTGATAATAATGTTAAGGGTAAGGATAGGCATTATCAAGGTCTCGAAAAGACAGTTATTGGGAGGGAACCTTTAGTTCCAAGCCAAAATACTGGTTGAAAATGCAATGGGCCAGTGTTTCCAAAAAAATTAAATGTAAATGAATGTAAAACACTTACATTTAATCGCCTCCTCCGTATCTATGATGCTAATTCAAAGCAATTATTTTTATACAGGGAGCTCATTTTCCATTTTAATGGCTTTTGCAGAGAAAAAGAAAGATCCTATTGGCTTTCTTGCTGCTGCTAATGGAAGTCAGATCAACATTTATGATTGTATAACTAAAAAACTAAATTTCCTGCTAAATCTGGACTATGAGCATATATTTTTAATCGCTGAGGTAATTGATAATATTTTAGGGATAGATTTCTTTAAGAAATATAAATTTAACCTAGATTTTAGCTCAAATAGCATTTCAGACGAAACAACTGGTTTATCTTTTGAAGCCATTCATAAACATTAAGAAGCCCCAAAAATTTCCAAATGATTTTAATTATTATAATTTGATTCTTTCTCCTAAACTCCCTTCTGCGCCTTCTCTTTATACTTCTCTATTAGGTGAATATAAAGTGTTGTTTGATGATTTATATAAAATTTTAGAAAATGTTAATGTGAGCGATAGTAATTATAATAATAATATTCCTGGGGGTAGCTATCAGGACAATGCCTCCTACAAGTGTAATAAAAATAGAAATGAAATAAGTATGAATAAAAGTGAATTTAATAATAAAAATGAATTTAATAATGCAAGTGAAATAGGCTTTACAAAATTTCCTCTATCCCTCGCTAAACAAAATTCCTTAAATGAATTAATTCTTTATAAATTTAAAGTTACGGGTCCCCCAATAAACATTAAAAGTCGCAGAATCTCTACTAGTTTATATGATAAGGCCAAAGAAGAGATAGGCAGGTTAGTAAATGCTGGGGTACTTTCTCCCTCACACTCACCTTGGGGATTTCCGATTTCGGTACTTTCTAAACCTAGTGGTGGAGTCCGAATAGTAGCCGATTTGAGATTACTGAACAACGAGCTGTTCGAGAACAATTTCAGTCTCCTAACATTTTTATTATGTGATATCCTATGCCACTCCTACTCATGGATGAACACATGAAGATTTTAGAAATGGTACTAGACCGGTTAAAATCTTTTAATTTGAGACTTAGTGCTGATAAGTGCCAAATTGGACAGTCTCGGGTTACATATTTAGGTTTTGAATGTGTCCGAAGGGCTCCTGCTCCCTAATGAGGATACAAACCATGCTATATGGCATATCCCAAACCCAAGGACTAATCAAAGATTCGTTCTTTCATAGGCAGTCTAAACAATTTTCGCTCTTCTCTTTCCGGGTATTTCTGAATTATTTTCTCCTCTTCTTTCTTTTCTTCAAAGTGCACCATACTCTCAACGCCAAGTAAAATGAATCCTGAGGCAGAAAGAAGCCTTGAATATGGCCAAATTGGCCCCCAAAAAGGCCTATACCTTTGGGTTTTTCCTTCTAATAATGTCAAATATTCTGTTTTCACTGATGCTAGTCAGACAGCCTTGGCAGGTGTAGTAGTTTCTACGGAAAATGAAAAACAGTTCCGCTGGGATTTTTCAGTTATCGATCGAATCCTACTGAAATTGGTTACAGTAATATATAGCAAAGAACTCCTTGCCTTGGTTAAAAACAATTAAGAAATTTTCGCCACATAGTAGAAAGCAAGGAAGGTAATGTGTTTTGTACAATCTTTCAGGTCACACAGGTCACTGTTAAAAAGAGGAATGATGCTAACACTTGCTAGCAAGGGGAGCAGCGATACCTAACTTTCTTGTCCGAGTATGATTTGACTGTACATCATATAAAATCTGAAGAAAATATTCTTGCAGATTTCCTGAGTAGAAATCCAGCTCAAAGAACCACTGAATGGCCATCAAATTTGCCCACTCCTTCCACTTCTGCAGAAAAAGTAGAAATAGGTGCAGCAACAAGCTCTGCTCTTCAAATTGGAGATCAGATACCTGAAGCAGAAGTCATTCCAGAAGTATCCTGTGATGAGTCTTGGTGTCACCAGATTTTCTACCCAGCAGAATTCTTCAACAGAGGACGGTTCATGCTCTTTGCTCAATTTTTCAATACTTTCTGCCAATGATGTTATTTAAGCTTTTCAGGTAAGACTTGACTACCAAAGAAACTGCAAGCAGCACAAGAAACTGATGTACAACGTTCAGAAATTATTTATATAAACAAGAAAATACAGGTCTTAAGCTTACAAAAAGACTCTATTATTATAGAAATGAATAACTTGGTCTCACTAGTCGTTGATGAATCTATTCTTTCACCACGTGTCTTTGTTCCAGAATCCTTTATCTTCCTGTCATTTCTTATTCTCACTCTTTAGGGCATTTTGGCGTGTTAAGAAAACTCTGGCATCCTTTAGAAAGCGCTTTGTATGGAAAATATGCCAAAGTATGTAAAGCAAATTGTACAAAGTTGTGATGCATGTCAGAGATCTAAATCTTTCGGCCAAATTTCAAGTAGTCCATATTGACATTCTTAAAATGCCTCAATGCAAAATGTCCATATTGACATTCTTAAAATGCCTCAATGCAAAAGCTATAAGTACCTTTTAACATTGATTGATAGGTTCTCCCGTTATCTCTTTTGCTTTCCCTTTAAAAAACATAGAAACCTCAACCATAGTGGAGGTAATTACTAGAGAATTTCTACCCATAGCTGGCGTGGTAGGAACTTACGTTTCTGATAGAGGAACGCAGTTTACGTCGGACTTATTCAAGAGTGTGTGTGAGGAGTTAGGATCCCGGCATAACTTTACCTCCGCCTATACCCCACAAAGCAATGGCCTCATCGAAAACTCCCATAGAACATTGTTGAGATCTTTGCGAGCCATGCTGTCGGATGAGTTGGAAGATGTGAAGTATTATTGGCTAGATCTTCTCCCCATTGTGCTATTGTGTCTGCGTACTGCCCCATTGAATTCAGAAGGAATCACCCCTGCCATCTTAATGATGGGCCAAAATCCAACTCTCCCTGGAGCATTAATAGACCAGCTGGAGTCCTCCTTCCCATGTCCATGAAAACTTACGCTGAAAAACTAAAATTATTCTTAGGACTCCCACTGTCTCCAGAATTTACTGCCAAGAACCCCAAAAAATATGTGCCAAATAGTCTGCAAGATGCAAAATTTGTATTAGTTAAAAAAACAGCAGTATGGCAGAAACAAACTAGAACCCATATATCATGGCCCCTATCCCATAGTAAAGTTATCTGGAAATAATGTGTACATAAATAAGAATAATCAAGTACAATGTGAAAACTTAATAAATGTAAAAGCCATATTTTATGTTAAATAATGAATGTGAAGAGTTAGATGATTTATAAAGAAAATTTCTATTGGTGCTAAAGTTTATATATTCTAATGCAGTATACTCTTGTGATAAGTGATATAAAGGTGAAACTTTCATGTAACATGTTGATTACTTTTAGGTATAGTCATTTTGTTAGATTTAAGTTTCATATACTACTTGAATTTTCACTTAATATTCTCTATTCCTCTAAAATTAAGAATTTTAGATGTGGCTGGGTGTTCAGGTGTGAATCTTCAAGTAAACTTGGAAATTCACCCTCAGAAAGTCACCACTGCAACAAATTGGATTTCATTAAAATTTTTTATAAAATAATTTGTAAATTTGATGTGAATACTTCGTAATAATTACGAAAAATTGGCGCGAATTGCGCATAATTGGTAAGTTGTTAACGTTGCAAATTGCAAATTACCATGTCACATTTATGTTATTGTTTCTGACGCGGAAATGAGAGGATATAAACAAATAAATCGTTTGCGCATGACGCTTTTATAAACGCTCTATAAACATTGTAACAAAATTAATAATAAATAAAAACTAAACGAAGTAATCTTTCAATTAATACAAGTGACATAAAATAAGAAGAAAAATAATATAAAAATAAAGTTTAAAGAAAGAAAATCTATACTTTTCCGTTGGAAGGCTTAGACCCCAGACTAAAGTCCTTCCAATATAATATATTAATATATATATATATATATATATATATATATAGGGGAAACTGTAGAAATTATAGGGGATAAGTTTTTGAGTGTTGTAGGAAGGTATATGCTGGTATTTTGTCGAAAGAGTGCATCGAGTGACTGAAGGACTGATTTGGTGAAGAACAAGGTGCGTTTAGGAGTGTAGAGGATGTGTGGATAAAATCTTTACATTTGAAACAAATGATTGAGAAAATGAGGGATAAGAAGAATAATTGTATTTAGGTTTTATTGATGTGCAACAGGCGTATGATAGAGTTAAAAGGAAGGTTTATGGCAGGTGTAGTGATATATGGTGTTGGTGGTGGGCTTTCTGAAATGGAAATCAAAAGTCATGTATTAGACGATAGTGGAAGGCGTGTGTAAGAATAAATGGTGTCAATGGTGATTGGTTTAAGATTAATTACCGGAGTAAGACAGGGTTGTGTTTATGTCTCCTTGGTTATTCATTGTGTATAGGATGGGGTTATTTAAGAATTCGAGGTGGGGATGCAGGAAATGGTGTTAAGAATGATGGAGAATGGAATGAGTTGGAGGTGCCCTACCTATTAATGCGGATGATTTGGTTCTTGTGTGGCGAATCTGAAGAGAGTTTGAGAGGTTGGTAGAGAGATTTTTGGCAGGGTGTAAAGGAGGGGCTTGAAATTAAACGTGGATAAGAGTAGGTTGATGGTTGATGAGTGAGAGACACTCCTCAGTGTTGAAGTTTATGTTAGATGTGAGCAGCTGGAACAAGTGTCTGAGCTTAAATTTTAGGGTATATGTTGGAATTGAGAAGGGAACGGACGATCAGAGTGTAGTAGAAAGTTGTGAAGGAGGAAGGTGGCTGGTGCAAATTAAATTCATTGGTGAATGTAAAGGGACTAAGTCTTGAGTGTGCTTAGGGTCTTACATGAGGGTATGTTCCTTGAACTAACCCCCACCCCCAACGCATGTTTTTGTATAGTAGTGAGATATGGTCTGGAATAAAGAGGTAGTGATCTAAAGTTCAATGTGTTACAGGATGGACAATCTTAGGGGTGTGCTTAGGTGTGAGAGAATTGATATGAGGAATGAACGTATTAGAGAGATGTGTGGTGTGAAAAGAAGGTAAATGAGAGAAGAAATGAAGTATGTTGAGATGGTATTGGTCACAAAACCCACCATTCTTATCACTTCTGCTAAATTCACATTCCTTTCCTTCAGACATCTCTCTCTCTCTCTCTCTCTATTGACTCAATTCACTTTTCTTAGGTCTCCCAAGCCTAAACTAAATGACTATTCTCATCCTTTCCCCATGAACCAAATATCTTACAAATCCTAGATCTATTATTCTCTCTTCATGCGTTTCTTAACACCACACAGCTCCTAACACAATCATTCCTCATTTTATCAATTTCTCACAAGTAACAAGCCCCAAAGATTATCCATCTCAACAGACTGGACCTTAGATCTATAGCTCTTACTACACACATAGTTTACTACCATACATTAAAATCAATAACAACTATGTACCCTTATTGCAGAAACTTGTACACTCAGGACTCCTAGTCTTTAGCAATCAAGAAAAAATGAATGTGCACTAGCGCCACTTTCCTAAAACTCTGTCCATCCGTTTCTCATTTTTCATCTAACGTACAGCCTAAATATTTTAACTTCACGATACTTCAAGTAATCGGTACTCACCAATCCAACATGATTTCAGCATTACAGACCTCCTAATCAAGCCACACTCACGCATTTACTATATACCAACATTTACTTTCAAAACCCTGCTTTTATACACCTCTACCCAATCCTCTTCACCTTTTCTTTCAATTTGCCTCTAAAACCAATCATTCTGCATACAATATGGGAGAGCACCCTCACTTCTCTATGCCATTTTCTATCAGCTATTAAGGGAATTCAAACTATTGGCTTAACACCTTCCCCTGCTTTCCCTTACCTTTAATTCTCTTCATTACCCCAATCAATATACATATTAAATAGCCATGGAGACATAACACATACCTTCCTCATTTCACAATTAATATTAAACCATTCTCTCTACACTCCCTTTATTTCTACACGCTTTCAATTCAACATAAATAACTTTTGATTCATTCAGAAGCTTACACCAACACCATATATCACTAAGAATAGCCACAGAAGCTTCCCTATTAATCTGTCATACGCCTGTTGCAAGTCCATAAAACCTAAAAAAGTTTTTTTTTTCCCTTGAACGATTAACAAATGCTTCCTCAATTTGCATCCAGATTGAGGTTTCACTTTGCTTGTGTTCTCATTCAAATAACTTATTTTATTTGCATACTAACTACATTTAACGTAATATTATTATATATATATATATATATTATATTATAGTAGTATATATATTATATATATTATATATATATATATAATATATATATATATATATATATATATACTATATTATATATATTATATAATTATTATATAACATATATATATATATATATATATATATATATATATATATATATATATATATATATATATATACACACAAACCTTTTGAGCTTTTGCTTTCACTGCCCTATTGTCATTTTTTGTTTCATCAAAATGGTTGCTATCCATATTTTCAATGTTCCTCAAAGATTTCTCTTCAACATTTTCACTCTTCAAAGTTTTTTAACTTCATGAGAGAATTGTGTCCGAACCTTAACAGATATTACCCATCTATGTTACCAATTTTTAATAAGCAGATTTTTTACTGACAATGAACTTTTTAAATCCCTCTTTCTTTTTAATTGTACTTTTTTTATGGATGTATTAGAGATATGAACTTGATTTTCTGTTACTTTTTTCTGAATTGAAGAGGAGTATTCTGGAAGATGATTCATAGATTTCTGATGTCGAGAAGAATGACCATGCAGTGGAACTTCCACAGAATTTATAGCTTTACAAAAATTTTCAGAAATGAGTAAAGAAAAGTTTTTGCCTATCATAAGTTTAAGTTCTCTCCCTTTCTTTGCTTTTTGGTCGTTTTAGAGGCTGGTGGTAATAATTCACTTCAAATGTGTATTACCTAGATTGTAAAACTAATCTCGTAAGTCATTTAAAATTTGTTACATGGTTGAAAATTATTATCTCCAAAGCGAGAAGACTTTAAAGTAATAATTCTTCCTTTTTAATAGGAGATGTTCCTTCGAAGGTGTTAAAAATTTAAAATCATCAGGAGCAGTAATCCCTTTATGGCGATAATACATTCAGCAGCTTCGTATAGATCAGAGGAGAATCTTTCTGCCCAAATGTCAGATTCTCCTAGATACATGTAATCAAAGGCAACGCTTCTAAATTATTATACGTATTATCCTTGAGAATAAATAACAGGAGATTTACAATTTCTGTTTCTTGGAATATTTCGCAAAAATTAGTCACTAGATGAGCATAGACTAATTTGTGACAGGCATA
>JABUQX010048760.1:50000-51633 GCA_015478945.1 Trachelipus rathkii | reverse complement strand
GGTATTGCTTCGTTCAGTTTCCAATTTGGGTTTAACCGTTTCGCATTTATCAGAAACGCTTTCGCGTTTCGTTACACCGCTAATAGAAACTACTACTACTACTACTACGCTGCTACTACAGCTAATACTAAAACATAATAATAATAATAATAATAATAATAATAATAATAATAATAATAATAATAATAATAATAATATAATAATAATAATAATAATAATAATAATAATAATAATAATAATCTGTAATAATAATAATAATAATAATAATAATAATAATAATAATAATAATAATATTAATAATAATAATAATAATAATAATAATAATAATTAATAATAATAATAATAATAATAATAATAATAATAATAATAATAATAATAATAATATAATAATAATAATAATAATAATAATAATAATAATAATAATAATAATAATAATAATAATAATAATAATAATAATAATAATAATAATAATAATAATAATAATAATAATAATAATAATAATAATAATAATAATAATAATAATAATAATAATATTAGAGGCGTGAAACGCCTTTTATTCGATAAATCTTATTGATTTTTCTATCCTTGATTTTTTTATTCACTGCTTTCAAAGGATTCTTAATCTTTGTTTATATATTAATAATAATAATAATAATAATAATAATAATAATAATAATAATAATAATAATAATAATAATAATAATAATAATAATAATAATAATAATAATAATAATAACAATAACAATAACAATAACAATAACAATAATAATAATAATAATAATAATAATAATAATAATAATAATAATAATAATATCATAATAATGTATGTGTCAATAATGAATAAATGTAATAATAATATGTGTGAAAAAAATAATTATTTTCATTCAAATGGAGACTGCAAATAATGATGAAGACAGGTGTAAATGAGTTATAATAAAATAAGAAGAATAATAATAATAATAATAACTAATAATAATAATAATAATAATAATAATAATAATAATAATAATAATAATAATAATAATAATAATAATAATAATAATAATAATAATGTCAGAGTTTCAAATTTATGTTAGTTTTTAATATTATTTACATTTGCTGAAGATCTAGAGAGACCTATATTAAACCCATCAGTTTTATAAAAAATCAAATTTGACCCTAAATTAAAGGTCGTTATGTTTTCATGTGTGTGACCCTCATCCTTGTTTGAATAATCGGAACATCCGTGAAATATTAATATCAACTTTATTTAGGAACTTTATATTCGTATGGATGTCTTTGCGGGAGGATGTTGGATGTCCAATGTTTGATATAGTGATTGATAACAAATTTATGGATTTTCTTTTTGTTTAGATTATTATGTTTTAGATTCAGAAATATTTTTGCTCAATTTATAATAGAAATTTTATTTTGTATTCAACCTAGGCCTAACAGTGAGTTCAACTTAGCCCTAACAGTCCAGATTGTAATTAATATTGAGAAATGTATTCGGAACAATTGGCCATAATTTAAAATAAAAATTTTAATAATTTTTAATTCATTGTGTATTTAGAGCATTGTCGTTCTTGTTCCAGGAGAATTTTAGGGGGTCATACCCCCAAAAGTTTTCAAGGCACAAAATTTTTTAAATAAC
>JABUQX010048760.1:17500-20000 GCA_015478945.1 Trachelipus rathkii | reverse complement strand
CAAACCTCGCTCAGACTTACCTAAATCACCTAGAAGCTTGGTTATCATCCAACAGAATGTCGGCCTCTGCCGAGAAATCATCTATCACCTTGATCACCACTGACAGACACCAATCATCCCTCCACCCACAAGTAACCCTAAACAACTCCATCATTCCCCTAAACAAAACACCCAAAATACTCGGAATAACCTTCGACACCCACTTCACCTTTACACCACACATTCAAAATATCATAAGTACAGCAAGTAAAAAATTAAATGTCCTCTGAACCTTATCCCAATACAATTTCAGTAATGAAACTACCACACTGTCAGCAACATTCAAACAATTCTCAAGAACTACAATCAACTATGGATCAACAGCCTGGTATCCACTAACCTCCCCTACTAATAGAAATAAACTACAAAGAATACAAAACACCGCCTTGCGTACAATAACAGGTTGCCTAAAAACCACTCCTATCCAGCACTTACATGAAGAAACAAAAATCCTACCAATCCTACACCATCTTGATATGATAAGAACCCAATTCTATACCAGGACTCTCGATCCCTCTCACCCATGTCATAATTAACAAGAACACACAGTACATCGTTTAAGATTCCCTCCTTCTTCTGCAGCCCTTTACTATGACGAACTCTTTAGAATCACCCTCCCTCCCACAAATAATACTCCTTTATCAAAACATATTCATACACATTTCACGCAACGATATACCTCAACAAACGCCCAACATGCAGCCTCATAAACTACCACCCTCCTGAAATATCCCCTACACAAGACACACTCCCACAAAAGATGCAAATCTCCCTTTCTAGGTTAAGATCCGAGCATCATCCGGATATTCAAGAATACAAACATAGATTTAGACCACAAGAAACTCCATTTCCACTCTGCCAAAGATGCTTAACAGAGCCTGAAACTGTAGAACACCACCTATTAAGGTGCTCTATTCACACTCCCTACAGAACACAATATCAGATCACCTCCCTAAGAGACCTGTGGCTACGCCAGGTGGAGATTGCTGGGTTTCTGGAAATGACTTGGACCCTCCCCCCAAATAAGAGGAGCCCAGGGTCAATAAATAAATAAATATTTATATTACCTTCTAGAGTTCTTTTGCAAAGTTAGCAGGTGAAATGAGGTGTCCATTGCTTGTCTTGGTCCCCAACATGTATGCCAAAATATACCTTATAGGCCTCGTAAATTTTAGCAGATGTATTCACAAGGTATTTTTTTGCTCGTGTCTTCATAAATTCACCGCAGACATATAAAATGTATCTGCCTGATATTTGCAACCTCATGATGCCATCTGTGCTGAATGTACCTATCAAAGACAACGTATCTTCACTTGAACAGTTACTAGAAGACTGATGAACTAATCAACTAACTATATTGATATTTGAGCTTACGTTTTCTGTATTTATTTCTTCATCAAAGTTGCCATAACGTTCAAGAAATAAAAATATGTCGAGTATTTAAAAAAATAAAAATAAACAATAATTTTCTCTGAAATGCAAATAGATCAGTTTGAAAACAGCGATGTCAAGATAACAAAAGCAAAGTTTGATGGGAATAATATTATTTTTCTTTGCTTTCAATACAGAAACAATTAGGAAATAATGTTTTCAAAGCAAAGACAAAGAAAATTTCTTTTTTTTTTGTTACATAATATTTTGAACATAATGTTTATTAATTATAATTGATTTGGCAACTCGTGAAATTCTTTTATTAAATAGCAGATATACAGCTAGTTAAATGCGGTTGATTCAATAAGTGCAGATATTATTATTTTTTCATAGTCATTTACTCCACCCCATCTTTCATTTCATACTTTTCTTTTATCTTCTATTTCCTTTTCATTGTTACTTCCTCATTCCCATTTTTGGAGAAACAGAAATTACCCCATTTCATTCTTATTTATTTATATTCCTACGGTTTGGTGGAGAATTTTTTTTTTCTTTTGGGTCGAAACGTAAACTCCCCCCCCCCTCCCCCCCCATTTCTTGAGTATTTCTTTAAATTATATAAAAACGTGGTGCGTGACTAGCCTTTTTAATTTTGTTTAATAATTTATTTCCTTATTCTCCGACGCTCTTTTTTTCCCCTTTTTCCTATTCCTCCCTTGTACAATTTTTATTTAAAAAAAGAAAAAAAAATATTTTTAAAAGGAGAGAGAGAGAGAGTTGGAAAAAAATATTTAGAAACGAGGTGTCCAGAACTATAACTTTTTATTATTAAAATCTAAATATATGTGGAAAAGAATATGTTGCTCATATATATATATATATATATATATATATATATATATATATATATATATATATATATATATATATATATATATATATATATATATATATATATATATATATATATATATATATACATATATATATATATATATAAATATATCTATATACATATATATATATATATATATATATATATATATATATATATATATATATATATATATATATATATATATATATATAT
>JABUQX010048760.1:0-2500 GCA_015478945.1 Trachelipus rathkii | reverse complement strand
ATATGTTACTATTATATATATATATATATATATATATAAGATCGTCATCCTCATTTTATATACTCTTCAGGAAGGGCTATCACCCTGTCAGTAGGACTAACATCTTCCTTCTGGCCTTTAAACTCTATATATATATATATATATATATATATATATATATATATATATATATATGGTTATATATTTATATATATGTTGTTGGTATATATATATATATATATTATTATATATGTTGTTAAGTTGTTAAGATAAGATATTATATATATATATATATGTATATAAGTTAATATATATATATAGTATAATAGTTATATAGATATATATATATGGAGTATATATATATATATATATATATATAGCATATATGTTATGAGTAGGCATCATATATATATATATATATAGTATATATATACATATAACGAATCTCACATCGAATCGTATGAATATTCATAAAAGTTTTACTTAAAGTTATATGATTCACTTTTTCTCCTCTCCCTTCCTTCCAGATTCGATTGCTGATCAATTTCTTATTTAAGTAATGTCATATTATAATGAACTCTGAAATGGACATAACGCGCATACAAGAATGAACATTTACGGATTATGCTTCAAATTGTATGGCATCTAAGCTACTTCCTTTGCAGTATAGTCATCTTCTTTCTTCGCAGATCATATATATATATATATATATATATATATATATATATATATATAGTATATATATATATAGTATATATATATATTTGTACATATTGAGATATATATATATATATATATATATAGCATATATATATATATATATATATATATATGTGTGTGTGTGTGTGTGTGTGTGTGTGTGTGTGTGTGTGTGTGTGTGTGTGTGTGTGTGTGTGTGTGTGTGTGTGTGTGTGTGTGTGTGTGTGTGTGTGTGTGTGTGTGTGTGTGTGTGTGTGCGTGCAGACAAGGCGAGAAGACGTTTACGGCGTTTTGGTGTTGCAAGTTTATTAAACTTGGGAGCGTAGTTCTTTGGATTTCTTTAGAGTGTTCATATCGAACAACCGAAATGATTTCTTCTGTTGTGAACCGAAATTTCATTTTCATTTCTTTCAGTTAAAACTCGTAAACTTTGGACTAACTATAATGACCCTTATGCCTTTCGAAGCAGGATTTTGTACTTCAGGAAATAGCGTCGTTTTCAAATTGTTGAAACGCAGGTTCTTATATTTCATTAAAAAAAGTTCTTGTATTTCAATCTCATTTCCACAATAATAATAAGAAAACTCGCAGTTGAAAACGGCAACTTGCTAAAAATGTCAACTCAGACTTTGTTTTTCACTCTTTCCATCCTCCAGTTTATTACGATTGGTCAACAACTTTTTTTATTTGTGCTGAAACTGAACTGTTTATTCATACCTTAGCCTTTAATTTCATATTAGACAATCCAGATGTTTTTTTTCTGTAATCCAACAAAACTTAACTTAACAACCTAACTTAACCTAACGTAACCTAACTTAACCTAACGCTTGCGGCGGGCTGTACGAGAATTTTTTTTTGATGTCTTGTCGACAATTTGACCTGTCGTTCATTTGGGCTATGTGATCATTTTGAGATAAATTGGAAGTGGCTGGTGGAGTTTATAAGATTCTTTGTTTCTCTGTGAGAACTCTTATTTTGGTGAAACTTTAAAGACCCTCAAGGTTAAATTGGATCAACATAAAGGTGAAGTTAGAAGAGGGAACGAGAGTAATGCCATTTTTAGACATTTATCTCAAAATGATCATATCGTCGATTGGGAAATCACAACTTTTTTATTTAAATCTACAGATAAAAATCTAAATCAATTACTGGAATGTTTTTCATTTCAACCAAGTGTAATTTCAATATATCTGAGGGTTTTTTTTAATTTTAATCAAATTACAAGATAAAGATACCTATCAGAAAAACTAAATTTCTTAATATCTTAAAAAGGTGTTAAATTTGTCGCCTTTTGTTCTTTACTTGTATATAATTTTACTTTTATTTTTAGTTTTTATTAATTTTGTTAAAATTAAATTATATTTTCATATTAGGTTAGTTCCATGAGAGAATGAGTTAAAAGTCTCGAAAAACGTAACCCTTATTTTTTTTTAAAGAAATTGCGAAAGGAAACTGCGTTGTGGGTTCTAAGACATATTTTTGTTCTTTATATATATATAGCATATATATATAGCATATATATAGCAAGAAGTGAAAGATATATATATATACGTTATGATTTCTATCGAAAACTGCCTGAAGATTATAGCAGGCTGCTAAGTGTAATCTCTAGGAAGCGAGCAGCAGCAGCAGCAGCAGCATATGCAGATAGACACGCAGCATAGCAGCAGTATATATATATATACATATATAGCAGTATATATATATATATATATATATATATATATATATATATATATATATATGTTATTACATACATACAAACATATATACATACATACTACATACATACATATTTATACATACATACATACATACAATT
>JABUQX010048759.1:27500-29611 GCA_015478945.1 Trachelipus rathkii | reverse complement strand
TATATATATATATATATATATATATATATATATATATATATATATATATATATATATATATATATATATATATATATATATATATATATATATATATATATATATTTAATGGTTCTTGTACCTACGATAATAAAAATGTTGTTAATGAGAAAGTAATAATAGTTAGTTGAAAATAATAAAATATTACTTAGATTAAGATTCAAAATCTATATCCATGTCCAAAATTTTAGAAATTTTATTATTAAGTTTTTTAATTATCATATATAGTATTATTATTAAACATGCCAAAAAACGTTCCAAATTCGTTTCCTTTTGTTGAATGGACTTTAATTTGCTATAAAATGAACTTACTTTTTTTCTTTTTTGAGCTTCAAATTGATTTATTTTTAAATTCATTTTATTTAATTTTTTAGTTTATTTCGACGTAAATATTTATTATTTGTGTTCACAATGAGTGTTGAATATATATATATATATATATATATTATATATATATATATATATATATATCTCCCCTACATAAAAATGTATATATATATATATATATATATATATATATATATATATATATATATATATATATATATATATATATATATATATATATATATATATATATATATATATATAGCCCACCTCCAAATGCGAGGGCGGTTAGCCCTCGCTCAATAGACAAGCCTTGCTCCGTTAGGAGCAAGCCAAAGGCTTGTTTTATTATTAATTCTTAATATTACTATTATTATCGAATATTTTTAATTATCCCCGACCGTCATCTTAATCATCAAGAATGTAGAATCAATTGAAAGAAAATTGAACATTTTCTTTAAAAAAAAAAAAAAAAAAAAAAGGATATATAATTACGTACTGAAAAGAACATATTTATTATTTATTAAATTATCTGCTTCACACTTTAGAACAAAAAATAAAATAAAATGTCTTCTTAATCTATTCATACTTATCAAAACTTATGATAAACCTTTCCTCCCTAGCGCTACCGTGATCATAGGCCGTATAATTTTAAAAACCCACAACAATTTTCTCTCAATTTGGTAAATATTTTTCGTACAAGTCGCTTGTGAAGCTCAAAAAGTAAAATTTGTTCGAATGCGTTAAAATGATTCAACGGTCTTTATAATTAAAAAGAACATTATTATTATTATTATTATTATTATTATTATTATTATTATTATTATTATTATTATTATTATTATTATTATTATTATTATTATTATTATTATTATTATTATTATTATTATTATTGAGTGCGCTAGGGTCTTACTTGAGGGTATGTTGTTACCTGTGTTAATTTATAGTGAGACTATGGACTGGAATAGATCTAAAGTGCAATGTGTTCAGATGGACAATCTTAGGGAAGTGTTAGGTGTGAGAAGAATTGGTAAAATGAGGAGTGAACGTATCAGAGATTTGTGAGGTGTGAAGAAAGGGGTAAATGAGAGAATAAATGAAAGTACGTTGAGATGGTTTGGTCATGTGCAAATGATGGATGATAGTCGGTTGTTTAAGCTGATGTATAGTGGTGTGTGTTGGGAATCGACCGAGTGGGAGGGAGACCGAAGAAAAGGTGGATTGTGTCAGTAAAGGAATGCCTGGAGGAGAGAAATGTGAGTTTGGCAGATGGCAGAGGCGAGAAGAAAGGCGCATAATAGGAGTGAATGGCGGAGTTTTGCGAGGGGGTATGGTTGTGGCCCACCTGAGCCAAGGGATGAATCCCACATTGACGAGATACCATAGTGAGGGTCCGTCGCAGTCCCGTAAAGCTCTAGGGTGGATTTTCTGACTGCGACGAGTTCTCACTGAAAAGTATAGAGGGGCGGTAAGGCTGGGTTTTCTTTTCGACTTGCTTCATATTCTTCTACTACTTTTCTGTTCCCGGTGCATGTTACGCACCTTACCCCCAGTCTTGGGAGAGATGGTGGGTGATGATGAGGATGATATATATATATATATATATATATATATATGTATATATTTTTAGAAGAGTAGATATAGTATATATATATATATATATATATATATATATATATATATATATATATATATATATATATATATGTGTATGATGATGATGATGATATATATTAAATACAGCT